>JAEIFU010003623.1:0-26235 GCA_018904235.1 Lordiphosa stackelbergi | reverse complement strand
TTTCTTTGGTATTTACACCCCACACGCGGACAAATCTTGCAAATGTTCTTTCTTAGTGCGCGCCTGCATAACAAGTCTTAGATCTGTAGGATAAGCTGTTTGGCTTGGGGTTGATAATATGTCAGTCAGTCGGGCCTACAGATTTATAAATATAGATTTTATACTTCGGCCCTAGAAATTTATAAGAATCCAAGAATGAACTTTCTCTTTCTAGAATCAGCATCTTATCCTCGCTTCTTTTGCCCTTAAAACCCCAGAATAAGAACAAATTTAGTTCGATTTAAAAATAAACTTTAAGAATCCATGTCCGAAGTACGATCAAAATGCTAAAAAAAAAAATTTTTTGCTTTAATTTTTTGTCAATTTCCATTCATTTGACCTAAACACCATTGATTGAATAAGAATGCCTAATTTTTTCTCTCCTGTTGCTGAACAAATTTGGAATTTGCAAATTAAGAGTCATTAAACCCTTCTTCTCTCAGCCCCTTTTGATTGATGGTTACAAATTTGACTTGCGTGTCTATACGCTCATCACCTCGGTGGATCCTTTGCGCATATTCGTGTACAACGAGGGACTTGCACGGTTTGCCACCCATAAGTATGTGGCACCCACTTTGGGTAATAGCAATAACGTATTCATGCATTTGACCAACTATTGCCTAAATCGTCGCAACTCGCAATACGATGTGGGCTGCGATGCAGAGGGCGGTTCTAAGCGTAAACTGAGCGCCTTTAATAAATGGCTAGTGGAACACAACTATGATGTGGCCGAATTCTGGGCCAGTGTAGATGATGCCATCATTAAGACTGTGGTCAGTGCTTGGCCAGTGCTCAAGCATAATTACCATGCGTGCTTTCCCAAGCACGACAAAATTCAGGCGAGCTTTCAGCTACTTGGCTTTGATATTTTGGTGGACTGGAAACTGAAGCCTTACATACTGGAAGTGAATCATACACCCAGTCTGTGTGCAGACGAGCAGGTGGATAACGAGGTGAAGCGACCCCTGATCAGGGATACACTTAATCTGCTGAGTACAGCTTTGGTGGACAAGGAGCAGATCATACGCGAAGATCGTGGTACACTGCGGGCGAGACTTATGAAGCAGGTGTACAATCGCAAGTCTACGGCCCAACAGCCTACTCAAGAGGCTCCACAGCGGGTGGCGGGTGGTCAAGAGGGGGGTCAGGCTTGCTCCATTGGAGCCTTGGCCCAACAGATTGCCTGGGAAGAGAGCCATTTGGGCAACTATAGGCGTATAATGCCGCCCGTGGACTCGGAGAAAGTGAATTACTACTGCAAGTTCTATGATCAGACCAAGCAGATTGTCATGTTCGCAGAGACAGCCTCGAGCAGGCGACGAGAGAAGCTCACCCGTATGCAAATGCAAAAGCATAAGTTGGCACAGGAGTTGAACATTCACCAGCGTGACCTGAAGTTGGCTAGAAAATCAGTCGAACGACCGGAAATCTCAAGGCTTAATCCAGTTTGGCTAGCCGAAAAGCAGCGACGCAAAGAGGAGGCCGAGGCGCAAGCGCTCAAGCAGCGTGCCCTGATTGCCAAGGAAATTCAGCGGCAAAAGGAGCTGCTATTGGTACCCATGTGCACGGCCAAGGAACGTGTGGGCATTTGGCAATCCGTGCGTAGGCCCGCCGCCAAGGCCAGCGTCAAGGTGAAACGCAGTGCAAGCATCAAAATGCAGCGACGCAAGCAGCAGCGTCTTGTTAGCCAACGAATGCGACGTCAGCGTTTGTTAGAATTGGAGGCTCAACGGGATGCACAGTTTGTGGAGAAACATGCCATCAAACAGAGAGTTGAAGGCGGTAGCACTTTGCCCTCAAGAAGCCGCAGTAAAAGCGGTTGTCAAAAGCAACGAACGGGTTTAGAAGAAGGTTCGAATTGGTCACCGGAACCCATTAACGTGACCGAACAGCAGGAGCAACACCATTGGCGTCAGGAACGAGGCGAGCAGCTTGATGGATTTGGATTCAGAGAAATGGTATGAAATTTGTTCTTAAATTAATTATGAGTAAGTGAACCAAAAGTGAACATTTTTTGCTTTGACTGCTCTTTTTTGTTCAGTTGTTCACCCAATAGTACTTTTGTTTTAATCTGAACAAAAGAACAATTTGAATACTGAGCCAGAAAGTGAAAAACTTCATCAATTAAATCACCTTACTCACTTTACTCACTCACTAAAAACTGAGCAACTCAATTGGTTTACTTAAAAGAGCAGCTTTTACCTGAACTAAATTTCATTTCTTTGTTTTTTTTTCTATTTCAGCTCTTTTCTGGCATGTATAAGCAGGGACATCTAACCAAAAATGATATCAAATGTTTTCCAAATCTTCTATATAGTCTCCTAGGCGGCGATACTACGGCACCTACAAATTCTGAGTATACTGAAAGCTGATTAATGTAAAGCAATGTTTACGCGAATCGCTTATGATTTTTTCTTTTTGTTTTTAGTTAAAAAAAATTGATAGAGTCTTTCTAAAAACTGGCAGTTTCTTTTTTAGACGGCACAACAAAGCAACTGCCAAACCAAAAGATCCATATTAAAACAACTCACAAAAGAAAGGCATTTTGGGTAAAAAGTTTTGAGTTTTCAATGGAGTGTTTTGTTTTGGCAGTTGCTCTGTTGGGATTTATTCTAAGCTTCAAAAAGTTCTCAATTTGTGGTAGTTGAGCATGCACGAATATAAAGTTCAATTACAGAAAGTAAGCGTTGGAAATTCATCCAACAGAAAAAGTTAAAAGAAGGGCAAAGCGCTCCAAAAAAGACAAAACTGTAGCTGTTTGTCAACAAGAGCAAGACCAAGGAGTGCG
This sequence comes from Lordiphosa stackelbergi, assembly GCA_018904235.1. Lineage (NCBI taxonomy): Eukaryota > Metazoa > Arthropoda > Insecta > Diptera > Drosophilidae > Lordiphosa > Lordiphosa stackelbergi. The sequence goes on along the minus strand of JAEIFU010003623.1, from coordinate 23,408 downwards.
ACTCAGACCAGATCTGACCTACTTCATCGACCGCTGGCCAGTGACTAAGAATCGGTGTGCTCTCTTGACACAAGCCTGGGCAAGCGTTCGGCTAGTGCCGCTGTGTTCGGTCCCTGCGGGCCAAGCGCCCGAAAAATCCTGCAACAGAGCTTCATGTAACGACGCGAAGCACAAACACCGAGAAATTAAGCTAGAGACTCATTTAAGAAGTCAGTCTATTTTAAGCTCATTGTTAGCATGTGAATAAAGTTTTACTTAACATAGGAAAGCACAGTGTTGGAGCAAGATGGACATGGTAAAAACTTTAAGGGTCAAAGTGAGAGCAAACAGCTGACTTAATTCAGCATAAAAAGTTGACAACGCAGCAAGCTGCTTCTTTATACAGTAAATATCGGTTATATGACGAACCGCTTGTATGCAAAAACCGCTTATATGCAAAAACTTAACATATTAGAGCATTAGGTGCAATTTTTATATGAGAATTTAATTGCTTGTATGGAAATCGTTTATAAGCAAATATCGCTTGTATGCAAAAATTTTTCACCACAATTGAAATTGCTGCGTACTATTTTAGTCGGTTATAAGCAAATTTTCCAACACTGTTCCCATATATTTATTTATCGATTAACCTTTTAACAGCTAAACAAAAAATTGCAGTTTTAAATCACTTAAAAACAAACAATAATCAAAAGATGATTGCTGCGAAGTATAAAGTAATCGTCAGCACCATTTCGCGCATTAAAAATGGAAATGAGGTCCGTGCTATAACAAATCCTGAGCTGAGCTTACATGTACACTTGGAGACAGCATTGTTGTCTTGGTTTAACCAAATCCGTTCCCAAAATGGAGTTGTTAGTGGACCAGTCTTGCTCGCTAAGGCACAGGAGTTCGCCATAAAGCTGAATGAAGACTATGCACCTGATAGGAGCTTGATACAACGTTGGTGTAAGCGGAATTCTATTAACTTCGCCAAAATTCACGGAGAAGCCAGTGAAAATAATACTGCAAATCTCTCAAATCATTTGCCGCATATTATGGACAAATTTAGTCCAGATTGCATATTTAATGCCGATGAAACCGGATTTAACTACAAGGCACTGCCAAACGGAAGCTATAAAGGCAAGCATGAGAATCCTAAAGGATTTAAAACGCAGAAGCAACGCCTAACATTGCTTTTTCTTTGCAATGCAACTGGTACATTCAAGCGAGCTTATTGCATTGGAAAGTCAGCCAAGCCTCGGCCTTTTAAAGGAAGAGAGGTGCCACTGCCATACTACAGCAACCAAAGCGCTTGGATGACGAGTCTTGTTTGGACACAGATACTAGTGGATCTAAATTAGGATCTACAGCAAAACAATAAACATATTTGTTTGATTATAGACAATGCCCCTTGCCACAATACAGAAACGGAATTCTCGAACATAACAATTAAATTTTTGTCGCCAAATACCACCGCCATAATACAGTCACTAGATCAAGGTATTATCCACTCTTTTAAAATGGAGTACTAGAAGGTTCTAATAAAAAAACAAATCGGAGCATTGGAAAGGGGATTATCCGTAATTGAATTTCTCAAATCTCTTACTATTTTGGATGGAATACGATATGCCAATCGAGCTTGGAACTTAGTTAAGCAGCAAACAATTATTAATTGTTTTAAGAAGGTGGGTTTGCAAAAGTGGATACTAGAAAAGGTATAAGTAAGCATTAAATTTGTTCATTTCAGGCTGGCATTGATCAAATTCCAGAGACTGATATGGCTTCTGAGACAGATGCAGAGGGCGAAATCTTCGGATGGTCCAATTTAGAAACCGATTACATTCAATGCGACAATAATCTTGCCTGTTTTGGAATTATTTCTGACGAGGATATTATCGCAGATGTGCTGGAAGAAAATCAAAATCCAACTGAAGATGAAGAAAACTTTTCTCAATCTGATTTCAGTGTAAAACATCCCTCTATACCAAAGACGCCCTTCTAAATTTGGATTCGCTACGCGACTACTTTTCTTATAATAATATAAACGCGGGTGCATGTAAAAACGCCCGCTGACATAACGTCAGTAAATGACTGATTTCCTAAATATTTAGTAAATAATACCCGTATGCGATATTTGAAACCAAATGTGATTTTATTTTAATTATTTGCATTATAGCTTTTGCATATAAGCGATATTCACTGTATCTCTTTGTTTTATGGCCCGAGCATGATGCAACAAAGAAGGTGGGGCGCTCTCTGAGAGCACAGTCGCGTCTAAACATTTTAGTGTACAGTTGACACTTGAACTGACAGGTTGAGTGAGCGCACGCATTTCTTTTGTTTTGCCAACGGGAATTTAAAGGGTGGATTTTGTTGCTCTGATTGCAATGTTGTTTTTGTTGTTCCTTTTTTGTGTGTATATGAGTCCTTCGTTCTGGTGCTCACTCTCTCGCGCGCTCTGAGCAACAGCGCTTAGTTGTAAATGTTCCCGGAGCTGCTCACCTTCTTCGTTGCATCATGGGATCGAGCCTAAAAGCCTTTAAAGCTTTCAATGGAACTTCTTAAGCGTAGCTACATAGCTTTAAGTGAAAGCTCGTGACATTTGCACACCAAAGGCATGCAAGCTGAGCAGAGAGCGCACTGATAGCTGTCCATACCTTTATATTTGTAACAGGTTAGTACCCTTCTTACCCAACAAAGAGCACTGTTGGCTTGCTACAAGATTTAAGCTCTAGATTAGGGATCGACAGCAGCAACAGAGACAGCACATCTTCAGAATTTTTGCTGCTGCAATAGAATTTGTGATTTTATGCATTGAGCACAATAACCCAAGTAGCTTCACAGCTTTCTATAGTCGGCAACAGCCGAGCAAAACAAAATCAAAATAAAAAGCAACTTTTAAAAACTCTCTGACTATTCTGTAAGATCCTCATGGCACCACATATAAACTTTTCAAGTTGACTGTAGACAGTGAGGGGCACCCATTTGACAAAACTTTAGCTGAGACTTTTACCTTAATTCGCAAAAGTACAACACTTGAATCATCCCTTCCTTCTCCTACAATGCCTTAACTCTATGCCATCACAAGTAGAATTTCTTTAACTTTCTCACGTCTTAGAAATTTTAATTTTCCACTTCCTAAAAGGAGGCCATTTTTCTAAAAGTTGCTACTTCTGTGCACGTGTAGACAGGCGGCAACGTTCCATCATCCGCTTCAACTAGCTTTAGTTTAACTAATCGCAAACTAAACGACCTCTAATGGCATTCAGAACTTTTGTCAACAATGCAAACTCACACACCGACACATGCACTTGCCGAAAAGTAAAGTGAACTACTAGCTAAAGTTTTTCCACTGCCAACGCTTTACTCATATCCGGAAAAAAGTACTGCAAAGGAAGGAGAGGAAACGACCAAAAGAGCTTATCGCATGCCACAGTAGCAAGGAACAAAAAGCTGGTAGATAAGATTAAAAACTTTTTAATAAGACGACACTAAAAGCATCAAAGAAAATTTGCTGCATATGTGCAACCACTCCAAGTTAAAGTTTAACCAAGAAAAAATGCAATAGCTGGCGACAGCAAAGAAAAGGACAACAATGTGCAATAATATACATATGTATTAGCGGATGCAGCCCTGACCCCAGCCCCTGCCTAACCAAACACAGCTAGTTGGAGGCTGCCATATGTAAAACCTTCTTTGAAGCAGCTTATCAGAACGATGTTCGACTTTGTACACCAAGAGCAAGTGGGTGGGTGGAGGTTGGTGGAGAAGCCAGCCATAAGCCAAAGCCCAGGAATCCAGCGGCAGTTGCAGATTTTTGCAATATGTGACACAAGTTTGCAAGAGTCGGAGCAGCCGACCGACCATAATGCGTAGCCTGGCAAAAGCCAACAGCAAGCAAAAAAAAAAAAAAATAAGAAAAAGTAGCGAAGGACGTGCGGTGACGGGTAAAGCCGAACCCTTCTCTGAAAGTTCCATTAGAAGCCGAGATGCGGCTGCCTCCGCCTGCTTTGCATATGTACAAGAGGAGCCTGCCTCGAGGCAACTGCGGCTTTCAATAATGCAAGTTTGAAGGCTCCTGCCGCGTATTGTATTGCATTTTGTTTATGCATGCGTCCAAAGATGCTATGGAAAATGGAGGGGGCGGCGTACATTTCGCCTAGGATTTTGACAAATCGATGAGAAGCACGGTGGTGCGCTCCCATTTTTTATGCGTTTTTTTATGGTATGTGTGCGCAGTTTGTGACAGAAAATCACACATAAAAGTTTGTTTTATGGGCATATATGTATGGCCGCAGAAGGATAGATTACAATTGCCGCAAGAATAAAGGGTTCTGACGAAGTTATAAATATGAGTCGAGTGGAGACAATAGAAGGAAACTTAGATAGAGAGGTTTAAAGTGTAGTCAACTAAAGTCTGTGTTTTTGGTAAAAGTTTTGGTTTGAGCTGAAAAGTGCAACAGGCACAAAAAAACCTAAATTATCAGGTAGGATTCACAATTTAACTATTTGCTGGAATGAAGAAGGAAAGGGAATTTATATTTTCCAGTTTCAAAGTTGTTTCCAGCATAATTTTTGAAATTATTTAGGCCAAACTTTTGATAGTGTGCGCAAAGATCAGAATAAGAATGTTTAGGTGAAGATGTTTGGACACCTCGCACAAGAGTAAGCAGTCAAGAAAGTTTTGTGTTTTTCGTTGGGTCAAATTTCTAGAAATTTTGATGGTTGCTACTGTGGGTTGTGTTGGCGGTCATTCCTCATCCAAAATAAAACTTCATTTTATTTTTTAAATTATGCTCCTACGCGTTTCGGTCACATTTCAGGAGCCTGCATTTATTTGTTAACATTAACATACAAACAAACAATACAATGTCGGTTTTTTCCTACACTTCAGAATAAGACTAAAAACAGATAATCATACAAAAGCTCCATCAAAAATACACTCAGCTTTGCGTACATGTCTCTGCCCTCTACTTAGATTTAGACGTTAAGTCTGTAGTACCTGTACAAACAAAATTTAGGAGGATTTTTTTTTCCAAGATGACGCTATATTGTGAAAAATTTGTTATAAATTCATTTTTCAAAGTATTGTCCATAGTTTTTTCCATCTTTCTGGGAATTTTCGGACAACAGTTCGAAAAAACCAAACGTCTGTTGATTCTATCCCAGAATCGATCCAATTTTGGAGTTGGTCAAAAGAGCGAAAATGATGATCCTCAGTAGCACGCTTCATCGACATAAACAAATAGTGGTCGGAGGGTGCAATGTGGACTTCCAATTTCAGCGTTTCAAGGTAAGTTTTAACCGGCTGCGCAACATGTGGCCGAGCTTTGTCATGTTGCAAAATTACCTTGTCGCACCTTTGCTCGTATTCTGGTCGTTTTTGATTCAATGCTCGGCTTAAGTGCGACAGAGTTGCAGTCTAATGGCTTCACCCGGTTGTAGCAGCTCATAGTACACCACGCCCAATTGGTCTCACCAAATACAGAGCTTGGCCTTAATACATAGAATATTTGGCTTTGGCGTCGATTTTGACGTTATACCAGAAACTCATGTGTAAGCTTCTTGCAGCATTCGATGGCCTTCAGCAGCATTTTTCTTTAAATGAAAGCAGAAAAGTAAACTTTCCCGCAAACTGTGATTTATTGCCACAAAAGTTGTCCTGAGCACACAAAAACTATGTTGTTTACACTCTAGCGAGACGAAACATACTGAAAAATAAAGCCTAATGATGAGGTTTCAAAATGAAGTTAGTTGCATTATTGTCCGCTTTGATTAAATACTAGTGATACTACTGCTATCTCTGAAAAATCCTTTAAAACTTTTTAGTACATCAAAAAAGCGCTCAGTTGCGTACATGTGGTTTTGTCGGCGTCGCAGTTGTCGCTTTACAGCTACTGGGTTACTGGACTGTCCATCGTTGGTTAGGTTAGTTATATGGAATTTTATATATTTTCGGTTTTCAGTTCGGATCAAAGAATTTGTTCGGGAGTTTCGGTACTGATTACAATTTTTTACTGAAGATTCCTCTTAAGTCCAACTACCGTCTATTAGAGACCTGCACGAGTAAATAAAAATGTAACATGTTTGGCATCGCCGAGTATGAGTAAAAATTATCCGATTACCTAGCTGTCAAATGGGCATCGTAGGCATCGTAATCGTTATAATCAAAAATAATCATTTAATTTCTGAAATTTGTTAAATTCTGAACAAAAATGAATATTTTAAATAAAACTAAAGCGGGCGAATATCCCCTAATCGGGACACCAAAACATTCGTCGCCAATAACATAATCTACGATAAGGAACACTCATACATATTTGTTGTTGCGTTCCATTTTGCAAGAGGTATATGAAAGAAAGAGAAAAGAGAGAACATACAAAGTTGCTGTTGGAATATACCAGGGCTCCCCAAAAATAGAGGAAAATGTGGCTGTCTCTATCTGACACTCAGTGGTGCATGACTTCGGCAAGCATTCGGTGTGAACTGCCAAGTGTGCTTGCCGCCCATGGGCTATGTTTGGGGACCACTAAAATATACTTTGGTTTGTACTATGTGTGAGTGCCTACATGCGGGGCTATCGCTATGCGCAAATCAACAACGATTGCAACTTCTTTGCTATAGTCGAAAATAATCATTTTATCCCTAAATTTATTTTTTCCAACCAAATATAGTAAGCTGGTGATTATACTCATACGATGCCATGATTATTACTCGGCATCGTGTCAAAAAGTAACACAGATAAAAAAATAATCATTTTATTCACACAACGATTATTTTTACTCGTAATCGTACGATTCCGGAATCAATCGTGCAGGTCTCTACCGTCTATACATTCGGCTATAGAATTTTGACTGTAGATAACTTGTAGCTAACGATTTCACTAGGGAAAAGTGGTGAACAGTTTCCAAAGCTCGTAAAAATTTTATAATTACAATCTTTTGTGTATACTTATATCGGCGACTTGCCTCCAACATAGTTAGACGTTGTAACATTTCGTACGTCAGTTCAAAGTCTTACCACTACGTCATAACCATTAACAGGCAAAGCCCAACCAAGGCAAGGCTTACAATGCGTTGCCTGGGTAAACCGAAAAATTAATAAGGCTGGAATGACACTTGCTTGTTTTACCGACAATTTCTAGCAGCAATTTTGCTCTTATGGGAATTTCAATGGGTGAGAGCGAGATAGACAGTTGTTGAATTCGCCGCACAATATATTGCTGTTAGAAGCAGAGCAGTCGTCAGAATTGTTTTCGCTAGATACAATATTGTCGCTAGACAACAATTTGCTGTGGCGGCTATTTTTGATTACTTATTTAGCTTCATAATTTTAATTAATGCATCTTGCAATTAAACTTTTTATTTATTTTAATGATAAAAATTCAGTTTTTGGTTATGAATTTATTATTTTTCTAAAACAACATGTAAATTTTTCCCTTGAAATAGGTTGCGCTTCTTTTGTGAACATTTGGCTAGCCAAACCACGACGGACATGGTTAAATAAATATGTGATTCCTTTTATGCGCTCAAAACATCAGACCTGAATACCCTCTGCAAGGTATAAAAATGCAATATAAAATAAGTTGTCTTCTGGCCCTACGCACCCAGCACCTGGGATACCCATTCTTAGATGACGTAGGTCTCTGCACGTAGAATACCTGGCTCATTGTCAACCACAACTCCTCCTTTTCAACCCACATCACAAAGGGCCATAAGGTCTTTAGTTGATCACGGAATCGGCCGAGCAGCCCATTTATTCTAACCTAACCATCCTGTCACCCTATTAAAACATATTACATTTTTTTACTTTAAAATGTTGAATTGAGTCAGATGTCAACAACAGCCAGTGTGACCTTTCTTGTGGCAAATACCAAAAAATTCGGGTAGAAATACTATATTCTCAACTAATTTCAGGATTTTTTTTGGTATATAATTTAAGTATGCACTGAATTCGCCGTGTTCGTAATATTCGCCCGACAATATAGCCGTTAGAAATTGTCGGTAAAAAAAGCAAGTGTCATTCCAGCCTAAGGCGAGACCAAAAACCAAAATAAAGATTCCTTCAGTTTCGGGAAGAGGAGCATTTCATATGCTTTTTATTTAGCTAGCGTATTCCCTCAGAAAGAGTAGTCAGTGATTTTGCGAGTCTCCCTTCGAAAAGCCTTTCACCTTAAGATTAATAAATATACGCAATTTTAGAAAAAAACTAGACATACAAATATTTCATTGATTTTAATAAGTTTATTTTGCTCTCAATGAAATCAAATTGATTTCCGCTTTCCGGTTCAGCCCACATAACTGTTAAAGCTACGGAAAATTGTTTACCAGCGAAATTCCTTAATCCTACATAAATTTGTGCATACATTTCGAATAATAAAATTGCTCTCACCAATTATGATATATAAATCTCACACTTCTCGCTCAGCAATGCGTGCACTTAAGCTGCCCGCCAGCTTCATTTCGTAAAAATGCACTCGGATAAAAAGGAAACGAGGATTGCAGTTTCACAAGCCTTTTAATTTGTGCCGTATAAAGGGTAAAATGGAATTGCTTAATTCCACAACAAACACTCTCGAAGGGAATGGAGTGTGCCAACGACGATGACTTAAGTCAACAAAAAGATTTATGCGAAGCGAGGCGTGGCGAAGCGTAAAGCCGTTGAAAAATCTACGACGAGGACTACGACGGACTTTACGATTACAATAACAAAGAACAAAAAACAGAAAAAGTCAGTCAGTCAGTCAGTCAGGCTGGACAGGAACGGGAAAAGCTTTGGTATTCAGGCGGCTGCTGTAAAGGCAGCCATTTTGTCGGATGCGAATTAACATGTCTGGGCTGTCTGAGGCCCCGGCTTTATCCACCCCAAAACACAGCTACAGCTGCAGTCACTAGCCCAAAAGCCAGCCAACAACACACACACACACACACACACAAATAATTTCAGTTTTACAGTTTGCAGTTTTTATGCTGCATGTTTTCCACTTCACAGGATTTTATGTTCCACTACGCTCTCGGCTCAAGTGTTGGAAAATACAATTGCCTGAGCACACACACACTCACACGCTCACACTGAAAAAGCGTTTCCGCATTTTTGTTTTATTTGTTGTTGTTGTTGTTGTAGTATCGCCAAATGTTTTTGCCTTTGCTAAAAAGACAATAAACTGTGTCAGTGTGGGCCAACAGTGTGCGAATACCCCGTGAATATAGACAAAATATGGGGGTTTATAGTTTTATAGAAAACTTTTGAAGATTTTAGAAGGTTCCAGAATAGTTTCTACGAAAAAGAAAAAAGACAGAGACTAAAGCATGAATGAAACCAGCGTTGGACATTGCTTTGCTCCAGCGCACATAAGCAGACAGCGCAACAAGTGCAAATGCATAACTTTTATGCGAGTTACAACAACAAACTTCATGCGTACTAGCAGAAGACGCAACAAGTGTAATTTCCTCTGAGTTCCAACAACAAAATCCACGCATACAAGCAGACGGCGCAACAAGTGCAATGTCTGAGACCGTGAGACGCTAATAGGGGATACTTTTTCTGTTGTTGTTGTTGGACTGCATCCAAACTCAAATTTCTGAACGATCTTTGAAAAAAATACTTTGGAGAATACGTGGATTTCCGCCGAAGTTTTTGTAATAGATAACTTTTAGTGTGACCAGCTGCGCTTTGACATTTCCAAGAGTTCAACATATCTAACAAATTCAGCATTTAGCAGTACATCTAAATCAATGTTAGTCAAGAAGAGCGAGGCCAACAAGTGAGAGTGTATTGGAGGTCAAAAATAAAGCGACGCAAGCCAGCTCTGACCTACTTCATTGAGCGCTGGTCAGCGACTGAAAAGGTGTTTGCATTGGGGGACCACTCCTTGGCATGAGTTCAGCTTGTGTCGGTGTGAAGAGCGAAATGTGTTCGGCTCCTGCGGGCCAGGCGTGGCAATCGCTGATCTACATGATGTAAATGGTGTGGTCCACGCTTGTACGGTCTTAACGAACGCTTTAAGCTGACAAAAGTTATTAGGGACGAAGATATTTTGACCATGTTGATGGGAAAAATTGGCTATAGTCCAGCAATTGTTTCATCCAAATGCAAAAATCCTCCCATATCCAAAGTTGAACCCAGAGTAAAACCCAGTCGCATACTTAGACAAATAAAGAGTGCACACATCGTTGCATTTGGGATATGTGCGTTTGCTTCGTACGTTTTTACAGCCTGGCACACTTAAGTACTTTATGCATTTTTCACATTTTGTTGTTGTTGTTGTTGTGGATGCTGCAGGTTGTTGCACGTCTAACAATGCACTCAGGCTAAACACTCATCCCCATAGATCCAGATTCCACAAACACAAACACACACACACACACACGCACATCCCACTTGTTGTTGTCCTCCACTGACTGTTATTATTTTTGTAGCTGTGCGCACATATTTTCTAGCCAGTTTGTAGCTAAAAAGTATCAAATGTTATGATAAGGCACAACATACCACAAAAGGGAAAACCAAAAAAAGACCACAACCGGATCAAAAGTAGTAGGAGGAGCAATCCACACTCTGCTGAGCCAATGGCAGCCTAAGCGCTTTGCCAGAGGCGAGAACTGTCGTCATACACAAACACACAAACATAAGTTGAGCTTCACTCAAGTGTGTGACAAGAGTTTTGCAGCCAAACAACAAATTGCAATGGATTTTATTTTATTTTTTTTTCGTCACATTTTTTACTACAATGTGGCTAAAGGATAGAACACACACACACACACACACATACAAGGATCAATTCTACAGCAAAATATTTTTGTGTGTACTTACAACTGTGATGGGATAGAAGGGATTTATGATGGTGAAGAGTAGAATGTGATTTGGCCGTGTGGTCTCGGGACGCTTTCTCCGTAGGTCGTCATTTGACTTGTTCATAAGTGCTTGCTGCTGATTCTGTTGTTGTGTGGACTGTAAATAGTAATAAGTATATAACAAGTGGTGAGTAATGGCAAGAGTAGTATCGGTACAAGTTATAGTTGTTTATTTATGTGTAATGTGGACCGAAAGTGTTTATTTTAAATTTAAAGCAAGTTGATATGATTCTTATAAGGGGTGAAGTTTGACTCATATTAAGTGACATTTTATTACAGAGACAAGTAAATGGAGTTCTCTGGATCTTAAATAGAGCGGTTTAGTAGACATATTTGGGTTGGAAATACTGCTTAAATCATTATTGCGAAAAATCCTTCCGTTGGCCCTTCCCATGCATCGAGTTATTTGTATTTTTTAGAAAATATGAAAAAGTGTGACCGTATATTTGAGATAAAACAAGAAAGAAAGTTAAACAAACAGATTTCTGAGATGGTAAGAGATAGAGGTTCGACATGTATTGGAAATAAATTTCTTATACTTGCAGGCAGATTAAGTTTATATTCAATTTTTGCCACGCCCACTTCCGCCCCTGCAATTTGGAAAAAACATCATATCTTCTACAGTTGTCAATAGATGAGTTGTACCTTCTAGAGATAGTTAGTAATTAGCATTATGTAGCGATTTGCCAAAGGAATGATAAAGATCGGACGAACGGTAGCCGAGTTATAAACAAAAACCAACTATTATGATGGGCAGCACTGGCCGCAACGGCGTTAGGCAGCGCCGCACACACCTTCTTTCAGATATACACAAACTTTGGGAATACAGAGTATATTATAGTCGAGTTTATTTTAGGCTCTTAAGGAGTTCCTGATGGTTCTCAAGAAGTGCCTATAAATAGACATCTCTCAAGTTCCGTAAAATCTTAAAAAGTTCATAGAACATGTAGAAGCCCTTAAGGAATTCTTAACACTCTAGAAAAAGTCTTTAAGGTGTTTCGTTGAGGTTCTTAAGAAGTTCTTTTAAGAACTTTAAGAGTTCCTAGAAGTACTATCTGGGGTCCCCCAAGGTAGTCATTTAGGCCCCTTACTATTTAACCTTTTCATTAATGATATCCCACAGGTTTTATCCCATTCGCAGGCACTAATGTATGCGGATGACCTCAAACTTTGTTTGTCGTATAATGACCCTACGTCTCCTCTACTCTTGCAATCCGATTTAAACTCTCTTCACACCTGGTGCTCGGTTAATAGCCTTCCTCTTAATCTCAGCAAGTGTAAATGTATGACTTTTAGTCGTAATCAACCATATGAGTTTGATTATATGATTGATTCCATCCCTTTGGAATGTATCCATAAAGTTGATGATTTGGGTATACAATTTGTTCCCAAGTTATGTTTCAATAGTCATATATCAGTTATCTCAAACAAGGCAATGGGAGTTCTCGGATTTGTTAAACGATGGTCGAAGGAATTTAATGTCCCCTTTGTCACTAAGCAACTCTATGTCTCACTAGTGAGACCAATACTTGAATATGGGTCGTGCGTGTGGTCTCCTTATTACCAAAAATATCAAGATCAACTGGAATCGGTTCAAAAACAGTTCTTAATTTTTGCTCTTCGAGGCTTAAACTGGGATTCCACCATTCATCTTCCTCTTTATGAGGACAGATTACGCCTCATCAACCTGCCTTCTCTTAAGAACCTCCGAACTTGCCATGGTGCTCTTTTTATTCATAAACTCCTGTCAGGAGATATCGACTCTATCGCTTTGTTATCTAATATAAGTCTTGCAGTCCCACAACGCGTTACTAGAAACTTTTATCCTATTTATCTACAGCCTTGCCTTACAAACTACGCTCATCACGAACCCTTCCGAAGCCTTTGCTTAAACTATAACTTGCATTACCATATTTTTTCATCTCAATCCTCCTTGTTTGTACTAAAAAATAATTTATTGTCGTTCCTAAGTAGGCCCTCTTAAAGTTAGACAGAACATTGTTAAACTATAAATAAATAAAAAAGTACTAAGGAAGTAAAGAGGTTCTTAAGGTGTTTCCAAAAATTTTAAGAAGTCATCAAGAAGTTGCTTGTGGTTTTAAGGAGTTCCTACAACCTACAAAAAAATCGTTAAATATTTTTAATAGATTCCTTGAGGTTCTTAAAAAGTTCCTAGAAGTCCTAGAATCCTTAAGATTCATAAGGAAATTTAAGGGTATTGAGAAGTTCCTAGAAGATTTTTGAAAGTTCTTTGAGGTTCCTAAAGAGTTCATAGAAGTGTCTAGAAGTCTCTTCGAGGAGTTGGCCTGAGATTCTTAGGGATTTCAGAAAAGTTTTCGGAGTTCCTAAAGAGTTCCTAGAACTTCCAAAACCATTAAGGAATTTCTTCAAAATTCTTGAGGAATTTTCTTGATGTTTATAAGAAGTTCCGAGATGTACTAAGGGATTTTCAAGAAGTTTCTGGAGTTCTTTAAGAGTTCTCAGAATTTCTTAAACCCTTAAGGAATTTCTTTAAAATTCTTAATTAATTTTCTTGAGGTTTATAAGAAGTTCCTAGAAGTAGTTAGGGAGTTCTTTGAGGTTCTTTCGGAGTTTCTAAAAGTTATAAGGACTTGTTTGAGATTCTCAAGGAGTTCATTGAAGTTTCCGAAGTCTATCTAGAAGTTTCGTAAAAATAAATATTTTACGAATTTCTTTACGATCCTATAGGAGTACCTTGAGGTTATTAAAAAGTTTCCTAGAATTATTTCTTTGACGATCTTAAGGATTTTCTCTTTTAAGATATTTAAGATCTGTATTTCAGTCTCATAATAATTCATCGAAGTCTTTAAGAGGTTCCCCTAAAACCTCCAGCAGTTCTTCAAATTCTTTAAGGATTCCCTTAAGAGTTCTTCATTTGATTGAAATTTTGCCTAAATCCTCTGCATCTATAATCATAATTCATAAGCTTTGAATATTTTGCAAATCTTAATTATACCTACAAATTACTTTCCATCTTTGCAAACGCAAATTCCCTCTTGGCTTGCAGTTTTCACTTAAAGTAAAAACATAAATTCCCGCATTTCAAAACCCCCTTCTTTTTTTTTCCTCCCCCATTCCATGTCAAGCACCTTCTCTAATGTGGTTTTTTGTTGCGGTTAAGTGCAAAATATATTTGAGTCAAAGCGTATAGAGTTTGCATAATTTTTTCATGTTAATTGACGCTGTCAGCGCAAAATGTTAAAAACCCAAAAATAAATAATAAAAAAATTGTTTGGCAGTAAGGTGGCAATGCCAACATAATTTTTTTCTCTATAAATAAATGGCGGAATTTAGGTGAACCATGTACATGTCACGTTCAAATGTCAATCAATGGCTAGACAAGGAGGGAGGTGAAGTAAAATTCAATTTTCGGTGCAGCAAAGAAAAAAATGTGTGTACTGGACAGGTGCCATGGCCAGACAGTTTGTTTTGGCCACTAAAATACCGTCGATATTCGCGCTAATTAACAACAATATTTAAGTAAAAGAAAAGAAAAGAAAAAAACAAAATCATTCTGATGCCACTTTGCAGTCTGCAGTGTACATCTTGACAGTTTGTTCTATTACACAACTTAAGCAAGCTACGTGCCATGGAGGAACGGCTATTCATTAACTAATTAGCCTTCGTGTTGATTAACTTTTACTTTAAATTCAAGCTTTCTTACTTCTCTGGCTTTTTTATTTCCTGTAAACTTTTGTTTATTAAGATTTGTTGCATTTTTCAACATTTGGCACCGCTCTGAGTAAAATGTACTTAATTTTTGCACTTAACCTTATTTTTAACTGGTGGCTGCTGTTGATGTTTCTACTGTTTACTTGGCATCGTTGTCTGAGGCTTTTGTTTTCATTACCTGAGTTTTGTAATTAGGTTAATGGATCGCTTTGTGACGTATTTTTTAGTAGCTTGTAAAAGGTTTATATGAGACTATGAACATTTTACTTGTGTGTGTGTTTTAACACGTGCTTTTAAATAAGAAGAAAATCCAACAACCTACTGGAATACGTGATTGTATTCAAGAAATTTAGCTGTCTGATGGGTGCCGCGTTTACTAACGGCCTATAACTTGTTTTGATAAAGTTTTTGGCCATGTCAACTGCTATTTAAGCTATTTTTAGGTAAACAAAACTTGGATCCATCAGAGATTAAAGAGAGCATTACAAATATATGGATTAGGGAAAGTTTACTGCCAGATGGGTGCCGTCTTTACTAACAGTAGAGAGCAAACTCAATGATTTGATCTGACTTATTGGTAGAACAGACTTGAATCTGGCACAGACCAAGAAAAAGTTGAACCATTAGTCGATTTTGAATTAATAAATGAATATGGGAAACTTTACTGCCAGATGGGTGCCTCGTTTACTACAACTGTATTTCAGACTGATCTTGGAGAATAACATTATGTTTGGCTTGTTTCATATCTAATATGATTCGCTGTGATTTGTTTACTCTATATAATCTATGTGTTTGTCTACAATGTGTACGTGTTACGTTTTCGTGTTTTTAATTTAATTCTTAATGACCACCAAACGAAGTCGTGCGAATACCGCTTATCTTCAGAAATAATAAAACTTGATCTGCCGATCGAATATTTTTCCATTTTTTCTAAATCTTTTTGAGGAAATAAGAAATGAAACCAATCTTACGTGCATCAAAGAACCAAGTTCTAACTTACCTTTTTGGAAATACGTTTGTATGCGATTTTTTATATGTCTATTGGACGCTACCCAATGTACCTAAATACGGTCCCAAAGTATTGGAATTTGAGTCCTATGTAATGTCGCAAAAACGGTTCGAGGAATTAAGAACTCCTTCATTTTAACATAACGTTAACATTTTCTCTAGATCTTCGGCCGACTTTTTAGAGAAACTGAACACAAATTTCGGCAAAGTACAATGGAGCAGTCTGTGCGTTGATGAGCAAATCTGCTCTATCAAAGCTCGAAACTAATTGAAGGGGTATTTACCCAACAAACCTTATAAATGGGGATTAAGATTTGGTTACTAAGCGGTATTTCTGGCTTCTGCTACAATTCGAATTTGTACAGATAGAGAAAACATCGCATTGCCACATGAACCTGACTTGGGGGCTGCACCAATTGGGTTGTGAGATTGGCCAGAGAAATAACAAAGGCACCAAAACTATCGCTTATTTTTGATATTATTTTACTTGCCTCTCTTGAAACTATTAGTGATGACGGAATTATGGCATTGGGTACAATTAGGAAGAACAGAATTCAAATTGCAAGTTGGATGACTTCTCAAATTGAAAGAAAATTCCACGTGGCACCTGTTTGGAATATGTCACAAATTATGACGGGAGTTGGACATATCGTTAACATCATGGATAGACAACAAAGTAGTTACGTTGGCTTTTAATTTGCTGGAGTTGTTCCAGGATTCTGAACGTCGATTCGATCGTCTTAAAAAACAGCATATTGTCCAGTCTGTTTTCGTCGCAGTATAACAGCTATATGGGAGGCGTCGACCTGATTGACAGCATTTAGGAAGGTACAAAATTTCCATTAGAAGCAAGTCAAACTGCACTGGATTCTCCCAAACGGAGTGCGAAAAATGTGGCGTTTTTTATGCTTTAATAAACGTAATAATTGTTTTAAAAATATATATAAATAAATAAATTCAAAATTAGTAAATGCTTAGTGAATATGAAATTCACGCTATGGGCCAGTTCGGCAAAAACTTTCTCCTTAAACACTTTGATGCGAAATGCATCTCACCCTCTTTTTTGAAAAAAGCTAAAACTGAAATAAAATAAAAAAATAAATAAAGTGAATTTTTTTATTTTCTTTGCCTACCAAACAAAAAGAATCATGAAAATCGGGGGAGGGTTGATAGGGTTTGTCGAACCAGAAGGTGTCAAGTTTTTTATAGATGATAACTCTCATCGTAGAGTGGGCAAAGATGTTAAGCCGCAATAAGAGCGAACTTTTGACTTTTAAAGGTAGTGTTAAACGCAATAGGGCTATGACTTGAATCCACCACAGATCCAGGAAAAGTCGAACCATTAGGTGCCCCGCTTACTAACAGTCGATACAACTATAGTCCAAGACCAGCGGTGGGCACACCCTTGCTCCCATTGTTCAGAGATTTATAAGACGAATAAGAAATTGGGTCGCAATTTCCTCGCTTCGAAGTGTGTTAGAGCAACAGTGTGCGCGATCGAGACTAGCCGATAACGGCCCTTCTGTTGTTGTTGTGGGACTGCTCCCGAAATCAAACTTTGAGTGCTTTTATTTTATTTGATTTTGCATTCATCTATGGATAAGGAAGAGTTTACTGCTAGATGGGTGCCGCGTTTACTTACATTCAAAAGCAAACTCAATCGCTTGATCGATTTGATAGAGTTTTTTTGAACTGTTTTACTTCAATTAAGAATACCTTTAAGTAGCCCACTAATAAAAAGAATATCAAACAGATAACCTATCGATACACTCAATAAGCATCATCGTTGAATATCAAAAAAGTTTCTATTTATTTTCGACCAAGTGTCTTAACTGCGTGGGTTACGAATAAAATTAAATATCAGTAGAAAGTGCTACAAGTGGCAGAAGTACTCGCTAGTACTGAAGAAATTTTGCTGCCTGATGGGTGCCGCTTTTCTTACAGCCCAGAATTATTGTGACCTTTAGAAGAAGTAAAAATTAAGGCATTTTCAAAAATCTTAAGCAACTTATTGCATTATCGCTTTGGAAAAATGTTCCTTTTCAGATTAATGTATTTTCTGTCCAAACAAACTTATTGATAAATTCTAATTAACTACAATCGTTTCACTTCGATTTAATGCAAAATCAACATCTCCAAATACTCCATTAATTCCTGTCTCATTTTTTGTTCAAGTCTTTTATCATATCACATGGCAGCGCTCTCAATTTCATTCTTTACTCCAAAGCTTTTTTTTCGCCCAGTTTGATAAACGTCGATACATACATCATGGGGCTGGGCTGGGTTGGGCCAAGTCTGCCTGACTGACTGTCTGTCTGTCTGACTGACTAACTTTGGCTATATTTCTTGCTATTTATACTACCTCGATTCTTTATCTGAGATTTTGAAACTCGCACAAACTTGCAGTTCATTGCGATTGCAACTCGACCAGCGGCAATTTCTTCATCATTTTCATGCCGTCGCATTTGCCTTCTACTTATTTTTTTTTTGCTGCATTTCTTGGCATACGCATTTATATTGTGTATTTGTATCTGGTGGATGTCGCTGCTGCTGGGTGAGACTGCACTTTATAGCATTTGATCGACTGAGCGCAAATTTCTCGAAGCAAAATTTATTTGTGATTTGCAATTTGCATGAACCGTCGACGCGTCGACCGTGTGTGTCAGTCGTTCGGTCGTCGGATCCTTTAGCAAAATTTTGTGGGTAATTCATCTTCATTTCGTTGCGGTTCGAGTTGAAATGCGGTGCGGTATGCAGCCGCGACACCACCACACCCGAGCGCTAAGATGCGGCGGGCTATTTTGAAACCGTTGTCGGCTGCTGCTGTGCTAAAAATGTTTCAAATGTTTTTCGAAAACGAGAAAAAATACAAATTTGTACGACTTTCATGGCAAAACAGAAAAAAAAAACTAAAATCATTTTTAGGCGCAATGCACTTAAGACAACCCTTGGCCAAACCATCTCATCTAGGCGTCCATCAATCAATCATTTTTTTGTAACAGTATTTTCTTTCAATCTTTCCTCTCTTTTTTTTTGGAAATTTAATCAACAGTTTCCAGTGTAGCTTCTGTGTGGGCGTCGAGGAAAACAAAATAAATGTGCTGTGTATTATTATTAAAGGCAAATTTGACAGAAAACAAATGTTTTCTTGTGTTGGCATACCGCAGGTTATTCTTTTTTATACAAATCGTTTGCCTGCTTCAAAGTGGTTGGTCTTAACCCTTTGGAGCATGGACGGGTGAGAAAACTGCCGGCGGGTATTGGGTTTGTTTTTATGTATCAAGTTGCAGACGAAGCAAATATTAATTTTCTGCTCCAAGTCGTGGTCATTCGGTGGGTTTTGTGGAATTTAAGGGATGGCTTTCTTAGAGTTTTCTTAAAGTTTTCTTAGGGAATAACACTAAAGATTCTCGCTCCAGAACTTGATATAATTTAAAAAAAACTACAGGAACATAAGATCAAGAACAAAGTGAAAACAAAAGTTTTTAAAAACAGAGTACGATCGGTTTTCTCTTTTGTATTACAATGTTCTCACTTCAAGAACAATTTTTCTCCAATCGAGTTAAGAGCCTTTGTTCTACAACACATTTAAAATTTGTCCTCATAAACGTGGCAGAATAATTTTTTCTCTCTGGTAGGTTGTGGAGTTCGAGGAGTTAGCTTTTACACACAGCCGTCACAATCACCAGCTATTGTGAAGGCCATAAAAAGCTTACAAAGTTTTGGGGCTAAGCTGTACGTCAGTCGTTATCTACTGTGCAAACAAAAGTGCTCATCAGCGCAGTCGACACACCGACAGTATAAGCTCTTCGCTGCACTGCTTATGCCAACTTCGTGTCAGTGGTTATACGCACAAACGCAACGCCGAAATGTGAATGTGTTCTTGGCCGGCCCCTGCTATAGGTACAATTAACTTTAGAAACAGATGCTCAAATACTCTAAGAAGCTAGATAGGATAACCAGTTTCAGAGAGAAAGAGCGAGACCGCAAAAGCCATCTGAACAGCAAAACGTAAAAAGCGCCCCAGACCGACTTCGTTATACCAAAAACTCTGAGGAAGTAGATTATAAAAGTTGTCACAAAAAAAAAACAGATATGTTGGCATATAATATTTGACAAAAGGTGTGCCGAAAAGTAGGCAACGTTTTGTTATAACACCGCTATATATACTTCATATGGTCAGAGATAGTTTCTTCAGCCTGCTGTACACATTTCGATGAATTTAGCACAACACATTTTACTCTACTAGCAAAGACTTGAAAATATTATACTCTCAGCAAATTCCATTAAAAGGCACCAAATAAAATGTATTGGAACCAGAAGGCATCTTCCAATCCTATTCTTTCTTTTACATTGGTCTCTCTTTTTATTTTTAGCTTAAAGAGAGCATTTACAGTTGTTTAGGCTAAAGCTTGCCCATTATTCAGAGTTTGTGAACGTTTTGAAGCGAAATGCTATTAAAGGCAGTGTGTTTCAAGTCCTCAAAGAAAAAGGAGAAGGTGCAAAATTTTCTTATTTATAGTTTGATTTTGCATACGAGTTTAATTTAAACAGATACAAATTATATCTATTGAAAATTTCCTAATATTGAGAAGAAAAGCCAAAACTTTCAAAGGAACAAAATTGCCATTGAATTGAAAAGACTCCATTTGCAGTGGATAATGTAACCAATTTAAAGCAGAAATATAACACAAATCGATCAAATAATAATAATCAAAATATTTTTCGTGTAAAATCCGCTATAAATCGGGCTGGCTTGCAAACAAATGCAAATGCATCGCAAATAAGAGCTGACTTACAATCAGCTCTTCTAAGCGTCGTGAACAACAAATTTTATCTGGAAGTAATCGGGTAATTTGGAAGAAAATGAAGTCTAAAGCAGCTTTAAAGGAATCGCATAAAGATTGAAAGATTGAAGTTTGCCGAATAACACATGTCATGGCCCGATCAATGGAAAAATGTAATATTTTCAGACGAGAAAAAATTCAACCTTGACTGTCCAGATGGTTTTAATTATTACTGGCACGATTTGAAGAAGTCCGAATCCTTTTCTACTAAGCAGAACTTTGGAGGAGGTTCGTTAATGATATGGGCTGGATTTAGTTACTATGGAAGGACCCCATATGTAGTATAACCGCAAATGATAATTTAATATTAAAACTTTGAATTACAATACTGAATTTCAGAAACGCTTTGTCTGGGCGTAAATTCGAGTCGGTGGAAGAGCTCAAAAATTGCTGTAGCCAATGAATGGGCCAAAAAAATTCCTACTTCAGAGTTTCAAAACGGTCATAGACTCAATGCCAAAACGGATTTTTGAACTGATTTCAAAATCTGGAAGCTGGACTCACCAATAATACTTTATTAATATTTTTGCCATCACAAGTAATACATGCCTTATTATTGAATTTCGCCGTATAAAAATATATGTTTTAAAATAATTGGATTATTAATCTAACACCTGTTCAACTAATCCCAATTTTTGTTTCTCGCTGCCTTCACGAGGATACATGTATTGAAATTTAGCTTTATATATTAGGTAACGGCTAAAAGCAAAGATTTATAGATATTAAGGAGGTTGTATGAGGTGCGGTATCTATTATGTGGTGTCTAAAGAGAAGCAGCAAAAATTAAATTTGATACCGATTTGACTATCTTAAGCAGGTGTGCTCACAATTTGCTTATGGCAGTGCAGACATAGCAAAAAATACTAAAAGCATAATTTTTGGCAGAGATTTTACACCATTGGAATCGTTAAGCCTTTATTCGCCAAAAACATAGGCAAATAAAGCGAAATTTGCTAGTTGAAGCGTTCAAGCAACAAGTGTGCTAATGAAAGTATTGAGGTTTTTCTCGAAACAGCCGCTGTACAGAAATACCATTGCTATTCCAAAATGTTGTAATTAATCTCTGTTGATTTGTGTTGATTATTTTGAATTATACTTAACCGTTAATACTGAGCCAGCGAAAAGCAGGGGTTTTACAACTTTAATGATTGATTTTAGCATTTGGTGTAATGTACTTAAGTCAAGGTACTTTACATCTAGCTACGACTTTTTCCCATATTTCTCGTCCTTAAAAGCGATCCAAAAATGACACATGTTTTGGTTTCTTCATCAAAACAAAATGTGATGTTTGGGCAGGTGATGATTTATTAGAGCGGAACAAGTGGTAGTCAAAAGTATCAATTATAATTGATGAATTTAGTCTGTAGGATATGACATACCAGTTCAGGGTTCAGAATCTCATGCTGTAGTCGTTTTTTTTAGCTTATCTCGATCCGTGTTGGGCCCCATATAGAATTATTTCGTTGGGTATAAAACGGCTCATACTGATCCTGATGCCACCAGATGTATGTCCTGTTTTTCCGATATACTGACCAATTTTAATAGATGGTTGATTGAGTAGGAAACTTTTGAAATAAAAACAAAAGAGCAAGGCTTCCCTCAAATGGAGTTTTGTTGGGAAATCTTCTGTGATAATACGATTTTCTGACGGCAGCTTTTTGGCCATTTTTCAGTTTAACACTCGACAGGGGGATAAGACCAGACAAGGAAAAGACGGTAGGTTAAGAGTTTTTTTATACTCTGTACAGAGAGGGAAAAAACCTGTTCAGAAAATGAGTTGCCTTCAACTTAAAATAAGAACAAGATGTTCTCAAAATTCTTGAGAACAAATGTTCCAAATGTTCTTGGAATGAGTAAAGTTGTTCTCAATCGGATAATATTTGCTTTAAACAACAACAAAATCGGTTTTCAACACAGAGATATACAGGAGAGAGAGTGAGCGAGTTTGCTCTCTTGTTGATCTCTTTCTTGTCAGCTCAACAAAGCATAAGTGGCCCTCTAGACGTGCATCTGCAAAACTCTTCAATGGCTGAATGGGCAAGCGGGTCATTCCATACGTTGAGTGCATAAAGGTACCGGGCTCAAATCCCAGTCAAGCCTCAACAAATTTTTCTGTGTTTTTCTGAAAAACTTAAATGAAATGAGTTAGGTGGAGTGGGTCGTTGAAGCGATGTTTCTGATTCCTATGGAATATATGGGTGGAGGGAGAAAAAGCAGGCGCGTATTATCAAAAGGGGGTATGTCCCTGTTCCCCCTATTCCACCCAAATGTGAGGAATCCGCCCACACCTGGTCCAAGTACAATTAAATTTTTTCCCAGGTGAGTTTAAAATGTTCTTGAAAAACGGAACAATATTAACTGAAATCATGTTCTCAATTATGGAACAATATCAACTCAATTTGCTTAAAAAATTTTTGAAGTGAGAACATTGTACAACAAATGGAAACTTTGCTACCAGTTTTCAGTCGCTGGCTAGCATTAGATGCGGTCAGGTCGAAGCAAATTCGCGGCGTTTTCTTTTCTCGCACTAACCACTCACTTTTGGCATTTTTTTTTGGGTTTGACTGATTTTCTAACTTATTTTTACAAGGGCTACTGAAATTCTTAAAATAAATTAAGTCAAAACATTTGATAACAGAGTTCGACATTAAGTACGGTCCGAAAATAAAAATTTAATTTCTAGTTTGTGTATCAAAAGACGTCCAAAATTCAAAAGAAATTATCATCAAGTTCTTCTAGTGTCTGCTCAAATTAATTAAAAACTTTTTTCGTCACAGTTTATTTCAGACAAGTTGATTTACCAAAAAATTTTCCAAAAATACAAAACACGCCAACTAATTTGCCCTACAAAGGGTAGCTCATTAAACTTTTCCCAGTGGCCCCACTGACAAACCTGGCCTCGATCGTCTAGCTAATGTCTCTGCTCCTTAGCTCTCGCCTATGTGGTGTACAACACAGGCACATGTTGCTGCCCTTCATTTTGATAGCCATAACCAATAACAACAACAACAACAAAGTGCAATATTTGACT
>JAEIFU010003622.1:0-26246 GCA_018904235.1 Lordiphosa stackelbergi | reverse complement strand
GCTCAGTGAGCTCAGTGTGCCTAGCTCTTCTGCCCAGAAAATATTTTTCTCCAGCACCAGCTCAGAAAGGACCGGTGGTAGCCTATGACTGTCGTATATAAATAGAGTCTTGTATATGTAAAGAAGGTTGTGGTCCAGCATGTAGAATCTACTAGCGTATCTATCCGTTTCGAATGCAAGAGCTTAGTGTGGCGTTATCTGTGGCAAATTATAAATACGCTTGATGAAAAAGGCTTCCAGCTTACTTCATTGTGTTCACCAAAGCCCCGTTAGCTTGCCCTACACACGGCATATCATAGATATTCCACTTCATTTCTGTGCAGACATTGTTTTTACCGAGAAGGCTCTTCCAACTAATGTTTATGCTTTGCTTTGCAGCCGCAGTTTTAGCTGTAACATGCTTCTTGAAATATAAAGTGGGCATCAACACAACTCCTTTATACTTGTACTCAGGTACAATCTTTATGGGTTCGCTCTGAAGTGTCTGGAATGGCTATTTTTCAATTCTCTTGCTACCTTCCATCAGGCCTGAACTGTATAAGCAATGAAAACTAGTCTTAAAAGTCCCTTGGAATAGAAGTGTCCATGTTGATTTGATATTTCAATATGAAATTTTTTTGAAATATTATCCACCTTAACGATATTTTTGGATAATATTTGAGAATAATATGGATTTTCGATTTACTTGAAAATTCTTGTCTAATTCTAAATGATTCTGCCTGGTTTCAATCGAATCGGACTTCATGGTTGCCTTATTAAAAGGTACAATCGGTCTTAAAAACTTTTGAAGAATGAAAATTCTGTCAGTGTTTATGATGAATTCGACTATATGAAAGAGGTATGCTAATTGACTAAGGCACTTTGACCGGCAATTCCACCTTGAGAAAGTACGCTAAAGCTTTATTATATTGCCAGGTCTCAGCAAATTCAGACAACTAATAAAGTCTTAAATATATAACTTACTAGCTGAACCCGCCGCAACTTTGTCCGCTTCCAAGATTTTAAGAAATTGTAGAAATTGTGTTGTTTTATCTTTTAGACAGTTTTGAGCTCACAGCTGTTAAAAATATATCAAAATTTTGAGTGGTATATGCAGTGGCCTGCCCCCTCCCTCCCGTCCTAAAGGACCCAATCTAATTTTTTAGGCGACCGAAAATTTCGGAATTATATATTAATCCCTTCCGTTCGGGTCTAGCGATATTTCCATCCAGCTTTCATATCTGGTAAATATATAAAGATTGTAGATTTCACAGCAGCATTAGCACTGTTTGCCCATAATTTGGAACGTATAGATTCCTAAGTCTTTCCCAAAAATTAAAGAGACAATATTTTTGATTAAAACATTCGACGTAAGTCCCTTTTTGTTGAACCAATAATTACGAACTAAATATCAAAACAAAACCAGCGGCGCAAATTGCCATTACAAAATGGGTTACTCCTGAGTTACTTTGCCATCAGTATGAAGGAAATACTCCCATACAATCTGCATTACTTTGCCATATGCATGGCCGCTTTGTAAACGGGTTGCCGACAACCTGCATTACTAGTTAATAAGGATGTATGCCAGAGCCGAACTTAACATTACGAATGCGTTCATTATTTTTAAAATTGTAATGCAGAATGTTAGCAGTCTGTTTGTTTTCGATTACTATCTCTCTAACGAAAATCAGCGATTGTAGTGCCTTACATTTTCGACAGTCGTAATGCATATTTTCGACAGAACACGTTGAGCTCTGCGCCGCTGGGAATTGACCTCATGGCAGCCATTCATTAATTATAATTCAATTTAAATTGGCTTTCTCCCTTTTCCCCATCCCCTCCTCCACTGCTCTTGACTCTTTCTCGTCCCGTCTCATTTCTCTCCCTCCCTCCCTCTTCCTGCGCTCTCCACTCTTACTTAATAAATCATGCATTCAACATATACCTAATTTGTGTGAGTGTGAGTCGTTCCCTCTCGTTCACTCTATCTCGTGCTCTTAGCAAAACAGCTTAGCACAATGTTGCCTGAACGTAATAGCTCATTTTTTCGCCCCATACAAAGTTTTCTTTTGCCGTTTTCACCCACTTTGCGGCCAAATACTCCAAATTTTCTTTCTTAGTGCGCGCCTGCATAACTAAACGAAGGTCTATGCCAAATCTTAAATCTGTGGCTAAGCAGTTTTGGCTGTGGGTTGACAGTATGTCAGTCAATCGGGCCTGCAGATTTATAAGAATAGTTTTTAAACGCAACCTTTACACCTTTATTACAAGAGTTGTTTATTAGACGTACATATAAATCTTACAAGTGGTTCTTAAAGGCTTGAGAAAATATCGATTTATAACTCAAGGCAAGAAAAATAAAGTCTTAACAATTTATTAAACGTGCGCTGAGCACGAGCTAGTATTGGGAAATGGTCTATCAGGTCTGGATTTTATTTATTCATTGGTCGTAAAGTTTAGTGAGACCCTTTAACGCCAAAATACTACCAAATATCAAACGGTCACACTACTTTATCATTTGTGCTTTGTTATAGGGTATATTCAAATGGAACAGATGTTTGTAACGCTGTCATCGCAACGGACCCATGTGGCCTAAGTGGAAGAGCGACAGACATCTCAGACTTGATTGGCATGACGAGCTGAGTTGAGTTTGTCTGTCTGTCCGTTTCTATGCTATTTCTTACTCTTAAGGCAAAAACATCTAAAACATGGCTAAAAACCCATGCACCGAACTTCATTTCTTCCGATGATTGGCCTGCTGCTAGCCCAGACCTGAATTTCTCAATACCGCGGCGCAGACAGCTTAACGTTGAGTTGGTGTTGCCAGATCTTTTGTTTTCTCATATGTGCCCTGGTGATTTTGTAAATCTTCAAAAGCTGCATCAAATAGTTTAAATTATATAGCTCGTGCTTGTGTGGAGGTAACAGTCTTATCTCTCAAATAGCATCTCCTAATGTTCATATTCATTATCGAAAAGCAATTTGCGGAACACAACTCATTTCACTCACAGACAGTTAGTCAGGCCACAGGCAACAGGGGGGAATCGACGGCCTCATCAAGTCATTATGTGGGCGGCTTATTAAGACCATTTAAAACTAATCAAATCAAATATGCTGATTGCTCCACACACACAGAACCGAGCAATCGGCAATTGCCATCGCTGTTTTGTTTTTGAAAATTAATTTCGAAGCGATTTCCCGTTCGAGTTGCGTAAAATTACATTTTAAATGTGGACGCTTAATAGGGATTTTCAATCCAAAGAGTTGGCCCAGCAAACTGATAAATTATTCAACTGAAAATTGCACTGCAGATGCAGTTATCATCCACTTCTTTACTCTGCTCCCTCCACCTGCGTTTGCGCAGGATTTGTGCTCTAATTGTGACCATGGAATTTGAACCCACCCCCGCATTTGTTGAGCTCAACCCTCCTACTCCAAACTGGGGGTAGCTTTAGCCATGTGCTGCCCGCCATCTTGAATATTTTATGAGCTAATGAAGTTCTTATGTTGGCAGCTAAATGAACAAACTTGCAGGCCAAGTAATTACCACAACCAAAAGATATTTATGTGTGTGTGTGTGTGTGTGTGTGCGTACAAACAACCCACATATGTCATAATTATAGTTTAATATGCTTTCATTACGGTTTTCATCAGCAATGTCATCATTCAAACTACAACATCATGGCATAAATGCAAACACATTAAAAATGCATTAGATACGAGTATTTTGGGTACCACAAATTTCATTCGTTGGGTAATTAATTGCCCAGATTATGGCAAAACTTTTAATATATAAGTTTGACAGAGAACTTCTTACAATTTAGGAGAAATTACATTACTTGGCACTTGTGTTGGGGTAAAGAAAATGATTTATGTTAAGTATTGTCCATGATACAACTATGATAGGTAAGGCACTCTGCGTTTATAGAGTACTGACAGCTTTTGCTTAAGTCGTGAGAGAGAGAAAGAGGAAGAGAGAGAGCGTTTGAAAAACAGCGAACGGTATACACATTCAAATGAAGTGCAACAGAAACCCAACCCTTAGAAATCCCGTCGGCAAAACCAACAAAATTAGTGCGCACACAACATTAATTCAGAGTCCTCCTTTAGATTTCTAAAAGAACTACTTCATCCTTAATAGAAACATTCTTTAACTTTCATATATTTATACCATAACTCACCATTTTGTTTGTCTCCCCTTCTCCATTGCAGACGCCAAACCGCCGAGGAACGTGAAGCCGAACGTCAGGCGGCCAATCGTCTGATGCTCTCCCTGCAGGCCGAGGCCATTAGCAAGGGCTTTGCTCCACCAAGCGCTCCACTCAGCTCACAGCCCGGCGTCAATGGTGCGCCTTTGGCTGCCCTGCATGGTCTCCAGCCCTGGGCAGAGGCATCCCATGCAGCGGGCTGCTAATCGTATACTAAACACTTAGTAGAAGGTTTATTTGTGATACATTTTGCTTTGTAAATAGTCTTAGGAGATGGACAGTGACAACATGAACACTTTGCTGTTCCCCCACTGTACATACTTACCAAGAAGTGGGAAGCGGAAAGTGAATTTCCAATTGTAAATACTTAGTTTTACCTTTTAGAGGAGTTTAAGTTAGCGCTTTAGATTTGCTTTGCTTTCGTTTCAGTTTTTGTAGTGCAGCATTTTGAATTCTTAGTTCTAGTACGATTGTTCAACATGTTGAAGACGAAATGCAACTCAATTTGGCATATACTTAAAAAATATATATATATATAATCATACAACTTACTAGTAAATATGTATTGTACTTGTATTGTAATTGTAATATCTGTCAATAGGCTTAAGTCAACTGGCATTACATAGTATTATAAATTATACATTGTAAAACAAAAGATTATGGAATCGTACAGAAAAGCAATGAAAATAAACACATTATAAAATCAAAGAACACAACACAAAAATTAACTGGGGATTTTCTTGAATACAAATCTGTTTTGCAGAATTGATTTCTACCATCTTTAAAGGATAGAAGAGGTAAGTAGTTCGCGTTAGTTGGATATATATCTGCAAAATCAAGCAAAATTTGCAAAAGTCACCCAAATAGTTTTTCTGGTTTAGATATAAGCCAGAAGTGACCTCAGATGAATGAATTTTACCACAACAAGACACTAGCAATCCATACTCATATTAGTGTTCTTATTAATATTCGTATTCACATTCATATTCATATTCATATTCATATTCATATTCATATTTATATTCATATTCATACTTATATTCATATTCATATACATATTTATATTCATATAACATTTCATCTATATAAATAATTCCCCCCTTATCTATACATAATGTATAGATGATTCGTACCTTCTTGAGTTAGTCAGACCTTAGTATATATCTATCTCATTTGCCTTATTAGCTCATATTTATATGAATAAAGTGTAATAAAGACGCCTCCCATGCAAACAACACAAAAAACCCTATAACAAAAAAAAAAAAAAAAAAAAAAACTTAGAGATGAACACAGTGGCAGCGACGCATTCAGCTTATACACCGGGTACAGAGTATGTTATAGTCGGGCTTGACCGACTTTCTCACTTGTTAAGAAATGAATTTTCCCTGTTTTGGTTGCCGCATAACAAAGACACATAGGTACACATGTTTAAATAGTTACATATCTCATACTGCGTTGATTTACATAAATTGATAAGAAAAGAATATTCTGGAGATCTAATATAAAACAAATGTATATGGTGCGCTCTTATAAACAAAATGTCCTTTGACCATAAATTCACTACCTAGACCTTCTGAAGAAGAATATACAATAGTCTGTTTGCCATTCACAAGACAGGAAGGGAATAATTTGTAATTCTGAAATTTCCGCGCGACTTAAAAATTTGGGTGTGTCCCTTAGGACGGGACGGGATAGAATTTAATATGTGTAAAGGCCACTGCATTTTCCACGCTTTACTTAATCCTATTTTTCCAGATTGATTTATTTTAATCAACCGTAAATTCGAAAATGTCTTAAAATTAAGCTAATGAAGCCAATGATATTGAGAAATAATTTCCTTTTTATAAAATAGATTATACCTCAGTGCAATAAGTATATGTGCAAATATGTTTTCGTTTCTCTCTTCCTCAATAGTAACAGAACATATGTTCTAGGTATGCAAAAGTCTTTTGTTGTTATCTATTTTTAGAATGCTTTTGCATAATTCTTCTTTGGTCATCATTCTTAGTACCGTTATCACACATTTGAGTGGCGAGATTTGATTTTCTTAGGAAATAAGTTTATGTGCAAAAACCAATTAGTGTGCATTTAATGGTCGGCGTGCAAAATGAAAAGTTGAGAGTAAATTAAGTAGTTGTTGCAGAAACACAAAAAAAAATTTTTAAATTTTCCTAAGAATGCCGCGTGGAACACATTTATCAGCTGAGGAACGCGGACGAATCCAAGGATTGAACGAAGGTGGGGCTACCATCACTGAAATAGCTTCCAGAGTGTCTCGACACAGAAATACGATAGCTAATTTCTTAAAAAATCCAAGCTCCTATGGTCAGATTAAACGCAGTGGCAGACCGAGCCACATCGACGATAGGTGCAAGCGTGAGATTAAGCGCCTGGCTGTAAACAATCAAATGTCTTGTACAGGCATTAAACGTCATTTAGAGCTCAATGTCGGTAGAAGACGGATCCATCAAATTTTAACTGAAAATTGTA
This sequence comes from Lordiphosa stackelbergi, assembly GCA_018904235.1. NCBI lineage: Eukaryota > Metazoa > Arthropoda > Insecta > Diptera > Drosophilidae > Lordiphosa > Lordiphosa stackelbergi. Next base: position 19,569 of record JAEIFU010003622.1, on the reverse strand, counting down.
ACCTTAAACATAGTTCCCGGGTGGCTGTACCGATGCTATTGCCACGCCATCTTAAGGCTCGTTTGGCGTTTGCTGACAGGTACAAATTTTGGACCGAAGAATTCCGAAACGTTATTTTTTCGGATGAAAAAAGTTTAATCTTGATGGTCCTGATGGCTGTCATAAGTATTGGCGTGACTTAAGAAAACCAAGAGAAACTCGCCATAAGAGGAATCACGGCGGTGGATCACTGATGATTTGGGCCTGTTTCGGATATGCAGGAAAGTCTCGGCTATGTTTTATTCCAATAAGAACAAACTCAGAAATCTATATTCAATTGCTGGAGAGTGAAGATAGATGGATTTTTCAACAGGACAACGCTCCAATCCACACATCAAAAGCCACAAAGGCTTATTTTTCTTCAAGAAAAATACCTGTACTGGAGTGGCCGGCTATCAGTCCTGACTTGAACCCAATTGAGGACCTCTGGGGTATCCTCTCAGCCAGGATTTATAAAGGTGGGAGGCAGTTCGACTCAATTAAGCATTTAAAGTACGCTTTGCTTGCAGAATGGGAGTTAATAAGCAATGAAACTCTCCAAAATCTGGCAGATTCCATGCCAAACCGCCTTGCAAAAGTCTTAGAGGCAAAAGGAAAGCACATTAACTATTAAAGTTGATCAAAAGTTTGAACTTAATACAAAATTTTAAGAACTATATAAAATGCACATATACTTATTTCCTAAGAATGAAATACATTTGTTAAATAATAATTTTTTGTTAATAAATATTGAAGTACTGTAAGGCAGTTCTTAGTTACTGGCTCTAGAGCTATAAGTAAAAAATATACTTGGCTTGAATCGTTTGGTTTAAAACAAGGTTTTTCCAAAAATGTTAATGCACATATACTTATTGCACTGAGGTATACAAACACAGTGTTTAGGGAGCTTTATAATTTTTTCTAGTTTCTACGATTTTTTCAAAACTTGGAGCGAGAGGGACATCGGGTTTTATAATAAATTAAAAAAAATTATAATTAATAGTGTAGATAATAATGATATTTCATATAAGATATTAATAAAGAAATATAAAGAAATTTGAAAAACATTCACACACATTAAAAGGTAATAGTGTGTGATTTACTTTGGGAGGTAACCAAAAAAGGGGCGAAAAGAATGATAACTCCTCAGACCAGAAAAGACATTTACTACTTTTGATGGAGTTAGTGGATTAAACCAGACTCGCTGCGTCCGATTCAACAACTACATAGAGATCCATTTGAGCAGTAATTCAGGTAAACCAATTAATGAAAGTTTATGCAAAAGAAGAGGATGATTTACAGAATCAAACGCTTTGCTAAAGCCAGTAAAAACAACGTCAGTTTGCTGCTTTAAAATTTTGGCTCCGGGCCGGTATTTTTGAATGCCGTATGAAATTTTTGTTACTCATGTGGATACAATGTTAAAGAGTTGCCGCGTGTCCTAGTGTAAAAGACCAACCAAGAGGTATATTGTTTGGGAAATGGTAGAGGAGGCTCGTTACGCTTAAATATAAATTCCATATACATTTCATCATTTTCTTCGGCAAACACCGAGTCATTTAGCCCTAATAACTAACTATCTCTAGAAGGTAAGTAAGCCTCTATGGGAAAAACTTTGTAGGAGATGTACGTTTTTTACAAATTGGGGTGGGGGCCCGCGGCCAAAATTTGGAACAAACTTGATCGGTGCGTGAGAAATAAAGATTGTGGCCTGTTGTTACAAAACTTCTAAAATCTCTTACCATCTCTAAGAAAGATGGGGCATACTTAGACAGAATGACGGTCGGACCAGATGGAGAAAAAGGCTTAAGCGACTTTAGATGTTGATCAAGAATATATACTTTATATGGTTGATTTTTTAAAATAATATTTACTACATACGAGCAACGGGTATAAAATAATTATTATAGTATTATTATTATTTATATTTCGTGTTTTATCTCCCTTATTTCAATATTTTCAATATTTTACCAATATATCGCTTTTATCAGGCATGTTCTCAATCTCCACTTCCACGACAACCTTCGAAAGTGGAATTGATTCATGTTCTCGCAACACCAAAACGAAACAGTTTTTCGTTTTGAAAAGTAATGCTTTTTACGCACTCTTACAGTTGCTAGATTTACATAAAGTACATTTTTCTAAATTCTCCGATCAATTTAGAAATTGTTAGTGAAATTGAATTTGCATTCTAGTCTTTAATTGATTTGTAAAAAAATTTTTTTTTTTAATGTGTCCAGATTTTGGCTGTGCAAACGAAAACGAAGAGTGAAACCTAAAAGTTAGCCTCTCTCATTTCTGACTATTCCGTTTTCGATCGATTCGCTGAAAATTCTGGTTCCTTTCTTGTGTATCTAGTGCCAATTATTTTAGCCTTTTATAAGACCACACCTCGTGCATTTTCTGTCCGCGGTCAAAACTTAAGGACTATAAGCTCTTTGGAGTCATACAACTCGTTATTGGGAAGGAAGTTTCAAAAGTATGGCAGATTTTATAAATTATTGAAGTTATTTTGCTGCATCTGTGACATTTACTAATGCAACCGAAGGAGTTTTAAGTGTTTTTTTTTTTTTTTTTTTAACTTACCCAAAACAGCAAAAAAACTGCGAACCCAAAAAAAAAAAAAAATAGAAAACAAAATACTGGACTTGACAAAAACTGCTGGGCGTTTTTTCATTTTTGAAAGTGAAACAACGCCCCTGGGCGTTATGAGTGTACTTGATTTGAGGGGAGAAGGAAAGGGTACGGGTTAAGTTGTGGGTTTTGGTGACCTGCATTGACTTTAGCCACAACCAAAAATATAAAAGCAGTTCAACTCAGAACCTTATATTAGATACCTCTTCAAAAAACACTGCATACTTCCAGGCTGAAATTTTATATCGGAAAAAGTTAGGGCACACTTGTATAATCCTCAAGTTCTTGTTCGGCAAATAGCCAAGAACGCTAGTGGTTGGAGTGTGAATAAGTAAAATAAGCATTCGAACCTGCTGATGAGGAATTGGGGACAATTCCGAAACAGTTCTGTCCAGACAAACCATTGCTATTCCAATCAATGTTGAATTGTGTTGATTGTATTGAATTATAATCAACCATTGACCTTGAGCCAGCGCTGTGAAATGCAAACCATTTTCAATTTCACCAAACGGACTTGATTACCTTTCTCTTGCGAATATAGGCAGTAGATGTCGTCTGAGTCCGCTCATCTCTCTTGCTCCATAATCGAATTAACTTGACTTTAAACAATCCATCTAAACAAATCAATTCACGCATTGAGATAATCCCGACCTTTCTTTCCAATCCAATACTTATTGGCTACTGATTCTTGTCCTGCTCCTCAGTTGAGAGTAAATTAGAGCAAATCCTTAGTTTCAACACTTTTAGAACTCTATTTGCATAGCGAACCTTCAACTGTGTAACAGAAAATTTTGAAGGTTCGCTGGATTGCTGTCCTTATCATTACTTCCTGTGATCAGATGTCAAATATTATGTACCGCTTTGCCCAAAAACTGTCCAATAAATATTGATTTATGGCCACTTATTGACAGCCCCAACCATTACATGCATACTCCCACCTATAAACTCAGTCACCTGCACCTTAACCGGATATAAGCGACGTGCTAATGAGTTGACTACCAAAAAAAAAAAATATCAACCATATGCTCGGCCCACGAAAAACTAACAACAATTAGCAAAAGGGCGAGTAGCCTGAGGCCTTTCATTATAAATATATTACGTGTTTTTCTCCTTTTATTTTTGCGTTGCGTTGAAAGCAAAACAAACAGACGCCGCCGGTACAGGTAGCCCTTCCTTATACTTAGGACCAGGCGGCCGCCTCGACCGATGAAGGCTCTAAAGTGTTGGCCGCTGTCACATTAGTGCCGACTTCGAAGTGGACTCCTACAAGTTGCCGCTGCCCGGTGGTCGCCGCCTGTGCGGAAGTAAACCATTTTCGGGGCCAACAAAGAGTTGAAAGACGATGGCGCCTGTACAAAGTTGCAGACGGTCAGCGAGGCAGATCAAATGTGCTTTATTTGAACTTCGGCAGAGACACCTTTTTAATTTGCCATTTGCCGCTGTTGGGGCTACTTGGAAATTCGCATAAATTGCGTTTAATTGGACAATTTTTGTTTTATTTCTTTGCGGCCAGCGGCCATCGGATGAAACATATTTTGTGTAATGAGGATGCCCCCCAACCATGGCCAGAGCCGGAGCGACACTCAGAAAAAGAAACAAGGGTACAATAAATCGTTTGTTTGGTATGAAAACACGTTATTCAAGTAACAACAAAATATTTTTCAGTACGGCTCTTTTAACTCCCAAAATACTTGATTTAAAATTATTTACATTCCTTTTTAAGATTCGCACATCTTGCTGTAAATTCTTTTATTCATTCAAACCTTTTCATTTTAAAACTAATTAACACAAATCCAGTTTTTGGGGTTTAAAAGATTCGTCTTGTAAGCCTCTTCTAAGGACATCATTTCTCTCTGTTGCTCTTAAGTCTGAAATCAAACCCAAACATTGTTTAAACAAAAAGTTAATGCATAAAATAAGTTCAATACGTTGTTGGCTTAAACATACAAATTACACAGTTTAACAAATATTCGCCCCTCGCGGGACGGGGAATGAGGTTGATACCGTTCGACGGAGGCTTTCAAATTGAATACAAATCAATTTTCAAAAACTTTCTAGCACGTCAAGTTTTTGAGATATCTATGGACAAAGTTAGTAAAAATTCCACTTTCAAAAATATATTAAAAAGCTGTCTTTAGCGGAATAATGCGTGTGATAATTTAGATCAGTGTCCGGCACCGTTCCATTTTCTGTGTATACCAGTAGCGACGTCCATCCTCTGTAGCAGCGGATGTTGCTCTCTTTTGCAATAACAAACATGTGCTAACTGAGAGCGCTCTCGCGTGTCTGAACGCACACATGCAAAGGCAAAATAAGCATGTGTGTTTTGCCGGACACTGATTTAGATGCATAAGATGTATATTTTAAATGTTCCGAATCAAATTGTGGTTTCGGTTCCGGTTCTGGTAAGTACCAAAACTTATGTTTCGGTAAAAGGTTCTGTTGTGGTTCTATTTTATTTCGATATTTGAATCCGTATTGGTTCACAGATTTTTACTTCGATATACCGGTACGTACCGGTAAAATTAACAGCAATTTTACAATGTATATGTCAATGTATATTCGTTTATTTGATTTCATAGCGGAGACATAGTAATCTTCACTTCTAAGATAACAAAATTCGTACAACCCAGGGCTTAAATAATTGGCTTTAGATTTTGGCGGAGTCCGAGATCGTTTATCAGGGCAAACGACCTTTTATCAACCAAGCACAGAAAAACACACGCATCTCTAATAGTCTGTTTGTAAATTGCCACCCAAATGCTGGGGTTAAACAATTCATCAATGCACCCGGAACCAGCAGTTTTCTTTTCCTATGATTGGTTCGTATTTTGCTGATCGACTTTATTGTCAAGCTTTTTTATCAAGTCGGCTTGAGCTTTTTGAAATATGGCAAATATGGGCCATAAAACATACAAATATGTACAATGTATACTCAAACAGTTTTCGCTTTATTTCATCAGGGGCATGCAAGCATTAGAATGTACTTACATTTACATTACTTACATAAACAATGAAATTTATATGTATGCAGTATGTGCATACTAAGCTCTTTCGTTTTGCTTACAAAAGCGACAGAACACCAAGACTTAGCAGAAAGCGAACATGCAAAAACAGAACTTACGTGAGAGCCAAATAGACACATACTTTCGTTGCTGTTTTTATGTAAGGATTCCATATAGAAACATATATGTACAGACTTCAGAAAGAATATCTGCTGTCTCTCTCTACGCTGTTGGCGCACTTAGCAGCTCTGAATATAGAGATGACACTCTATCGCGCTCTACATCAGTGGCGCATGTAGCAGCTCTAAATATAGCGATGACAAAATGACTTGGCGGCAGCTACGGAAATTAAAATATAGATCAGAACCAAAACAGTACCGGTTTAATGATTAGGTTCTTTTCGGTTCTCGAATTCCTGAATACTGAGATTTAATCGGTTCTTTTCGGTCGGTTCCGAGCAAACAAACGAACATGATTTAAAATCAGTAAGCTCTTTTGCAAATTAATTTTTAATTTGTTTTTTAAATTTATAAAATGCCGCGAGAATGCTTAAACTCACCGAACTCCTTCTGTTACGTTTGCGCAAGGTACCCACCAAAGTGTCAGAGAGAGACCTTTAAGCAATCTAGCTTATGTCAAAGATCTTTAAATTTACATCCATCTTTCGGTAAAGAAATTCTCAGCAAAGAAATGAGTCATTGGGCGTGTTCACCAGCATACACCAATCATCGAACAAAAATCATCAATCAAAAAAAAAAGTGTTAGTCTGCTGGTGAACAAGTTTATAAAATTTTTAGGCAACAATGTTATCGATATATTTTGCTGGCGGAAGTTTTGAATTTTTGACAACAAACGGCTTAATATAATTTAAGAACTGACTACTACATATTTATGAAAGTCGTCACTAGCACCAACTGCTCCTGGGATTCCCCTCGAATTTTTCTTAAGACTTTGTTAGCCATTTAATGTTTGTTGTAAGCCCGGCCCAGCGAGAATGTGCACATAAAATCGAATATCCGATGTCCATATTTTTTTCCTTTGTCGAAACATACATTTACCATTAAGAAGGACTCCAATCCACGCAAAGAAGGGCTAAGAGCAGAGATGGTCGAATAAGGACAATTCGTTCCCGTCCCGTCACAGCTGTCTCGTCCCGATCCCGACCAACAAATTTTAATTCAATATCGTCGCGCCTGATCCCCTTCTACTTAGAGCTGGGCAATGGCAAAAAAGATGAAGTAATGTCTCCTTCTGTTCTTCTAAAGAAATCGTTGTGAGCCACCTCCAAGCCCGTTGCATGCCTGCCAATAAGGCAGTGACCCGTTATAGCCCAGACCAGAAGTAAGATGTTTTCCGTTTCAGATTAAACGAGGACCACGTGACTCTAGCTACAGCGCAAGCCGGAAGGTTATTCCATCGTTCCGTAACCAGGCGCCGGGTTTCATTCCTTATGACTATCTTGTATGAGGATATGGGCATCCCTATCAAGCTCTTCTCTGGGAGGAGCTGAATGGTAGTGCCTTGACAAACCGTGATGAGCTGTCCATGTACCCAGATGAGGTGGTTTTTATGCGTTTTTGAAGTGGCGGCTTTTCAAGATTCCCTCCTCCTCCGCAACAACCAGTAGAACCTTCAGAGCCTTGCACGAAATTCCGTGAGCTACTGGCGAAACCACATCCTCTGCCAATTCACTTATTAAAAACAAAGAGGTTTCCACATTCATTTTGCATTCGCCTTCTCTTAATTGCTTGTTTGTTTACTTCTTACAGCTGTGTGCTATCGATAACAAATCATAAACAAGCAATTCTAACAAACTTTTTTTTTGATAGATTCACATCTAACACAATCACGAAAAATAGCAAACATGATTGCGCATCATGCCCGTTCACCAGCAGAATCTAACAAAAATAGTCGATTTTCTGTCATCGATTTATGCTGCTGAACACGCTCATTTTGATGATAAGAAAATAATACCAAAGAGTCAATCTGGATCCGTAAGTCAAGCGCAGTATATCGATTTGATAAGAGGACTGATTTTTTGAAAGTCTAAAGCAGAATTATTATACTCTATACCGAAGATACATAGAGTATAATAAGTTTGTGGAAAAGTATGTTACAGGGAGAAGGTATCATTTCCGACCCTATAAAGTATATATATTGTTGATCAGCATCAACAGCCGAGTCGATATAGCCATGTCCGTCTGTCCGTCCGTCTGTCTGTCCGTCCGAATGAACAAACAGATCTCAGAGATGGTAAGAGATAGAGGTTTGACATGTATGGGACAAATGCTTCTTATACTTGCAGGCAGATCAAGTTTATTTTCAATTTTCCCCACGCCCCCTCCCGCCCCCGCAATTTTGAAAAAAGACATATCTCCCACAGTTTTGTAGATAGATGCTTTGTACCTTCTAATGATAGTTAGTCAATAGCAATATAATAGATTTGCCGACGAAATGATAAAGAACGGATGAGCGGATCTCAAGTTATAAGCAAATAAGTGAATCACCCCCGCCACCACCCTCCCACCCTTTCACAACCAACGCCGCACAATGTCAGAGAGAGAGAGAGAGCGAGAGAGAGAGAAAGAAAGAGAGGGAGAAACTTAAAGATGAGCGCAGCAGCAGCACTGCATTCAGCTCCTACTCTAGGTACAGAGTATATTATAGTCGGACTTGACCGACTTTTTCACTTGTTGGGATTAAGATAAGAGGAGTGCAGCCGTTGGAACGAAAAATTCCACGATTTGTTTCAACAAAAGTTTGTACACTTTGGCTATTGCATCAATATGGATGGTTTGATGGACAGAATGTGTATAACGCATGATTCAAACCATTGGCTACTTTTTATTGATTCTACTAGCAAAAGCTTAAAAGCGGTGCTTCCACATATTGAGAACACCCTTCCCTCAATACCCATTGCATACTCACCCAGTAAAGAAAAAATTGACTACGAACATCACCAGTGGCTCATTTGTGCAGATTTGAAAATGGTAACCTTGGTCATGGGAATGCAATTAGGGTTTATTAAGTACGATGTTTTATTTGCCATTGGGACAGTCGTACAAGCAAGGACCAAGAGTTGGGCTCCATGTAGTGTTTTCGCTTCTGAGATGCAGAATGTTCTGAGCTTGCCTCTAGCCAAGGCAGAAAATTCTATCTACCATTTCTTCATATTAAACTTGGAGTGATGAAGAATTTTGTCGAAGCCCTTCCTAAGGATGGAAGGGCAATTGAGTATTTAACAGAGCTCGCAAACAACTGTTGACCGTACTTCCCTTCTGCGGTCTGCGCACTAACATAACCGAAAAAACATGCACGCTTGCTCTCTTTTTGAGCAGAACACTTCGTTTCGCTTTGATTTGGTTTTCAGTTGAATGTTCTCAGTTGAGCTATTCTTGTTATCCTCATCAATAACAACTTATAGAGAGCGATCCGAGTGAGCGCTCGCACATAAACAGACAGCAGATAAGCAGAAAAATGAAAGGCTCAGCGTAAACGCGCTTTTGTTTTTGTGTTTAGCTTCTCTGACTCAGAAGCCCAAGCGATCTCCTTACTTGCACACAAACGCATACAAATGCAAAAGACTTTAATTTTGGTTGTTCTCTGAGCGCAGACCGATATATTTAAGAGACGAGGTAAACCGTTCATCTCTGACTCTTTGCTCAAAGGGTCAGCTTTATAACAGCTATTTTTGGACAACAATAAACGGTCAACAGTTATTTGCGAGCTCTGGTATTTTAAGCATTTCTTTTCGTAAAACAAGTAAGCCAAAAAGGAAAGATCGAACTATGCATCTAAATTTTCATAATATATTAGCTAGAAATCTACTAGCTTTCCACAATTAGTTTATAATTCCATGAGCAGATTTGTGCCGCTTTAAAAAAATTGTGTTCACTACTTTTACCATTCAAGAATGTTTGTTTCAATTCAAATATTTACTTTTTAGGCCGAAATTTTTTCATTATTTTTCTGAGTGCAGGCCATTGCATGTGGCCATGTCTCTAATTGGCTGTGGCCCAGGCTTCTGTCTTTGCTCAATTTGATTGATTATTGAGCAAACTTGTGGACAGGAACTTTGGACCTGGACGGAACAACAATCTATTTGTGTCCACTTAGTGTAATACAACATGAAATGGGAATGAACATGGCAATGGGGTCCTTCAGGAGAACGACACACGTTCGAGTTTGGATTAAGCCGGCAGTGAAAAGTTTTGTGCCGAAAATCTCCGAAAAAGAAAAACCAAATTGAAAGTGACCAGCGGATGGGTGGTGGCCAACGGACATTGCCTTCTGTGTGTGTATGTGTATGTCAGTCAAAAAGTGGATATGAAAAATACAAATGAACAGCCATGCGGTTGGTCAACAAGACAGGCGGCTGGGCAGATACGTATCGGCCGAGACGAAGGCCAGGCAGCAGGATTTCGAGTGAAGCCTCTTGTGCCTCCGCCGTCGACGGCACATGTACACGTCAATTTGGATTATGGCAAGATTGAAAGGGATTTCAGCTCAAAACCAAATGAAAATGAAAATGAATGGGTGCCAGGGCATAAAGCTAAACATTTTTCCAAATGAGTTTTTCAGCTTTTCTAAAAGAAGCGGCAATTTTCGAGTTAGTCCATAAAAAAAGGGAGTCGAAACTAAATGACAGCAAATAATTAGCTGCCATTATGGAAGCAATTGAATGAAATGTAAAAGTACACTCAAAAAAATCGTGAAATTATTAATATGGAAAAAATAAATAAACTCGGTTTCCGGTGCGAACTGGTATACTCCAAAAAAATCCACATTACGGTACTGTTCAGAACATGAACTTTAACTGAAATACGTTTTGTTTCACAGGCAAACAACTAAAATATGGTGAAAAAGTTAATTTAGAATACTACCTCCTTTTCATAAACAAAGTTGATAATTGAGAACAAATTTTCAAGAGTTCCTTGACGTAACTTTAGGTTGAAATATTATTGATTGAACTATCTTTTTCTTAACTTTGACAGCTGTGTTTCTTTTTCTTCTGAGTGTATTCATGCACAGTAGCTATACCCCCCTCCATTTGGGGTTGTCCACTAATTATGGTCGCTGCTTGTTTGCCCTGTCAAACCTGGACACAATGGTCATAAAAATGTCATAAAGCAAATAATTTGAGCTAACATAAAGAAACAGTGCAACCAAACAAACTCATGCATACATTTGTATGTATGTATGTATGTTTGCTTGTTGTCTACCAAATGTCATTAGCCATCCCTCTCTCGTACATGGCTATTAAAATTTGTGCACCAAATGAGTTTAAAAATGGAGTAAATGGAGTGCTCACCCCCCGATGGCGGCCATTGTACCTGGTGTACGCCGGTTTTTGTTTTGTTATAAGTTGTCAGCGAACGGTTTGTTTATGACTAACTGCCAACTCTAATGACAGCCCGGCTCATTAGTTTCATGTGCTTACGGCTTTGGTCTCCGCATTATTGTTCATTTACTGCTAATAGCAAAGAAACATATTAGCGGATTTTTTGATTTTAAACATATCGCTCACTTACTTCAATACTGGCATAACTCAAAATAATCCATTTTGAGAAAAACGCGTTTAAAGTTCTTAATGGGTTTATTCAGAAAATTAAAATAAAATTATAGCAATATATGTATAATGCAACTAAATAATTTTATTGAAATATTCTGAAATGTCTTCAATTATTTGTCTGCAATATGGGCTGAGCAATATAAATTTGTTTTTTTATTTTATTATTTTCTTTTGTATTTTTATACCCTTGGAGAGGGTATATTAAAATTGTCCGGATGTTTGTAACGCATAGAAGGAAGCATCTCCGACCACATAAAGTATATATATTCTTGATCAGCATGACGAGCTGAGTTGATATAGCCATGTCCGTCTGTCCGTCCGTCTGTCCGTCTGTTTCTATGCTATCTCCTCCGTCAGTTTTAACCCTAGGAGGTTCAACCAGGTCTGTGCAGACCTTTTTCATATAAAAGTGTGTATAACTTTTTGTTTTGGATGTTAAAGATAAATCCGGCAATGACTTCCCTAGACGCGGGTATTGAGAACACAACGAGTTCAAACCGATTCTGTGTTTGTATTCGGTTATATTCGAGTTTTCAAAAATAAGTCACAAACGGTACAAGCAGGTCTGTGCAGACCTATACGTAATATGAATGGTATGGCATGCGATTTTGTGAACTAAAAGTGAAATTATTTGTGGGTTTTCCATTAAAAAAGGGCAGCATCATGTTTTGATGATGATTTGTTGCACGTGGTAAATCGCACCAGAAGATATCAAAATTTATCAGAAGAAGATAGGAATCAAATGGAAGAAAGATTTGCCGAATGGTTGGCCAGTACTGATGAAAAGGCCGAAAATCTCGAGTCATTCGAAGACGACGACGACACTGATCATAGAAGACGCGGCTTCCGATGCTGAAACGGACGTCGTCATAAAAGCTGAGGATCCATATGACGATGATGATAATTTAGAAGATTTCTATGAAGTCGCCGCAACTGCCACCGAAGCGCTTGAAGCCGTCGACATGAGCAAAAAAACAACGCTCGTCAGACTCAATTATAAAATACCGTTGACAGGATGGCGACTTTGGTCAAGCGCTCCGCCGGCCACAGGTAGAAATCGTGTGCATAACACGTCACTATGAGTCATGAAGGTCCGGCTCGAGGATTATCCGAAATCCCATCTCAATATTTTAGTCGCTAATAACACCTGAGATTGTAAGTATAATTATGCGCGGAACTAACCGAAGCGCCCAGGAGCTATGCCGTCAATGGTCAAACAAAATCGTGACCAGCCTCCACGAACGTTGACGAAACCTGTTACTGAGAATGAAATATTCGCCTTTTAGGCTTAACTTTGTTTGCCGGAATATTCGGGTCAAACTGTCAGCCTGTTCTTGAGTTGTGGGGCCGCAACGGAAGCCCTATTTACAGGGCGACGATGTCTGCGCACCGATATAAAACCCTTCTAAAATACATTCGATTTAATAGCAAGTTGGCACCATCGATGATATTTGAAACATGTTTATGAAGAACTTGGAGCGTCTATATGTCCCGGGTGCTCAGATAACTGTTGATGAGCAATTGTTCCCGTAACCTTCCAAATACGGAATAAAAATCTAGTGGATGTGTGATGCCAATTCCAACTACACACTGAAAGGATTAATATATGTTGGAAAACAGGCAAATGAAGAGCGTGCGGTAAATCAAGGAGAGAAACATTGTTCTAAAAAATGTCGGAAAATACGCCGGTTCTGGACGAACATGACTTGGCCGCGGTTTTTGATGACAAACGATTGGCATATGTAGGCACATGCGCAAAACGAAGCCTGCATACCGATCCAAGTCGAGATGTATTTAGCACAGTATTTGGTTACCACAATAATATTATCTCGCTATGCTCATACGTGCCAAAAGAGAAAAATCTGTTGTTCTCATCTCTACCGAGCATTATAATAGCACCGTCGACTTATCAAGTCATCGAAGAAGCCATTTCAAATTTTGGACTACAACATGTATAAGTCCGGAGCGGACACCATGGATCAGATGGTTGGCGGCTACACATGCCAACGGGGCACAATCCGATGGCTTGGCTGCATTTGACATTCATGACAAATTGGGGCATATCAAGAGGAACGACCGGAGACGAGTCTTCCTTATGGAATTGGCAGAACAGCTGGTGTTCCCTTACATGGAGCCGAGAGCAACGAATCCTATTGTTAGTGGTATTCAACGCGTCAAACAGGCAATGGCGTTATTCGGTGTAGGGGTAAGCATTTCTTTTAATCTATTCAAATTCTAAACTCAATTAATCAACGTTTTTCGCAGGTAGCTACAGGTCCACCGATAGATGATTAACCTGCCCATTCCGCTTCCTCTGCTACTCGACCATCGTGTTCGCTGTGCTATAAAATTGATAAATGGCAGCGAAAAACGCGTTTTCATTGCATTTTTTGCAAAAACACGGTTTGTCAACAGCGTTCACAAACCAGATACACGTGGATTGAATGCCGGTCGTAGACTTAACTTTCCTATTTAGGTAAAGGTAAAACTGGCTATACAGCTCCTCAACGGGGCCAAGCCAAGCTTCTCTCAATCTCTTGGCGTGTGTGCTTTAAATTTTTCGCACAAGAGAAAGGGACCTACAGTTTAAAGCCCCATACGGAGTACGACGAAAAATTCGTTTTGATACAGTATTTCATATAATTAGAAACACCTTGGCTTTGCTTTGATGCTCATGTGCTGTTAGAAAGTGTTTCTATTTATGTGAAATACTGTATCAAAACGAATTTTTCGTCGGTACCGTATGGGGCTTAACGCCGATCCGAACGGCAAAGTTTGAGAAATTGCTTTTTCATGGCTAGTTACTCCACAGCTGGCGCCACTAAGCTGGTGAAGGTGACCGTGTGTGTAAAAGCTAGTTTTTAATCAAAAGAAAAAAAACTTTTATTATTAGATGTTCAGAGGCGGGATCGAACCCACCGACCTCCCTCCCAGCAGTCAAGCACACTAACCACTGGGCCACAGACGGCCACTTTCCTATTTATGCTTAATAAAAAAGGATATATTGTTAGCTAAGTATAAAAGTATGTTTTAATTGTTCACCGTGTGTTTTTCCCAGCATTAATCACATTTACACACATTATTAGGATATCTGCCTATGTATTCCCATACAAATCCCATATAGGTCTTCGCAGACCTGGTTGTGCCATTTAGCGCCAAAAAATCCCTGAACCTCCTAGGGTTAAAGCTATCTCAACCAAACTTTGCACGAAGTCTTTTGGTATAAATACGCTGCACATTTGTCGGAACCGGTCGGATCGGATGACTATAGCATATAGCTGCCAAAGGAACGATCGGTTGAAAAAGTAGTTTTAGTGAGAAAAACTTTTTTGTTTTCAATGCTGTCGCTCCCAACCCCCGTATTTATAAGTTTTCTATAATTTCACATAATTTCATTGAGATTTATCAAAATCGGACAACTATATAGCTGCCATACATTTTGTCAAGTTTGATTTAAATCGGATGACTATAGCATATAGCTGCCATAGGAACAAATGATTCAAAAATGTAGTTCTAGTGAGAAAAACTTTTTGATGAATATATCGTATAGCCATATATCAAACTGGCAGCATATATCATGCTCCAAGGGTATAAACTTTGGAAGTTAGCTTCCCTCTATTTTTTTTTTTGAAGTTTTTGTTTGATTGTAAATATGTTTAATATATTTTATTTTTAATTTTATTATAAATATCGTAAAATTGGAAAAAAATTCAAAAGTTTGAGTTTACCGATTTGATTAGGCCCTTTTTTGTGATCGCAAACGAAAGAACTTTACGTAAAAAAAAATCTTTTTTAATGTTTCCAGATTATTTGGAAAAAAAAACTTCATATGGATAACAAATATAGTTCCAACGTTATGCTTTTTGCAACGGTTTTTGGGAATTCCAGCCACTGCGCTCCGTTATCTTTGATTCTGACTTTTCCAAACGTCGAGCTTCTTGAATGGCTTCAAATACTAAATGGGCAGTAAAGTAGAAAAACAAACCTATACAGAAATGAAAGCAAGTGTTTTTAAGAATGGAATTTAATATTTCTCAAAAACCCAACTCACATGCCATTATGTATGTCAAGCTTGTTGTCACAAAAATGTAACTCCAGCCATTTCCATGTAACCAGTAAGACAGACCTGCATTGAACATGGCACACAGAAATATAGCGTCAGCCACCAAATAGGGCACAAAATGGCAATGGTTTTCCTTTAAGAAATGGGCATAGAGATTAACCATTGATAGAAGTCCAAAACTACGAAAGCTTACCGTAATTACACCATAAATTAGTATTATGGCAGCTAGAAATTGTATACCACATATGTGCCTAATAAGTTGACGATCCTCTGCAAGCACAGCATAATCAAATAACACAGGAAAGAAAAATGAAAACGTCCCTGCAATCGTTGCAATGGCAAGGACAATTGATTTACTGGTGCTTGACAACATTTCGCCACGAGAAGGAAACAACTAATAAAACCAAATGGGCAACAGCAGGCGCTTCAAGTTTCTTATCGTTCGCTGAGTATTATTTGCTAATCAAACAACGCACAAAATTTATGTATGAGTAAGCGAAATTGTTTGAGATTTGTGACCGATTTCTCCTAGGGGAATTGGGCAAAGCTGTTAGCTAAGAATTTTGCGATTTTTTTACCCCGTACCCATTAATAATGGGTAAAAGCGAATCATTAAGTTGTGCAAATGTATGTAACATGTAGATGGAAACATTTCCGACCCTATAAAGTATATATGTTCTTGATCGGCATCAACAGCCGAGTCTATTTAGCCTTGCCCGTCTGTCTGTATGAGACAACAGATCAAGTTTGTTTCTGATTTGCAAAATTTTCCCCTTCCCCCTAAATTTTAAAGTTACTACATCATGGCTTAATATATATTATTTTAGGCCTTATATCTATCTATTCGGAAAAACACAATAAGATCCGAGCAAAAACACCAAAGTTATACACAAAACAATTTTATTGTGGGCGCGAGGGGGAAGGCACTGTTGCAGGCAGCCAAGGCATGTGAGTCAGTGTTGGTTGGCATATGTATGTGTGCATTTGTGAGTATGTTTGCATGTGTCTCAGTTATACAGGGTATTTCGGAATCGAGCCACTCGATTGCAACTCTCTTACTTGTTTTCTGTGTTTTTCTGAATGACTCAAATTAGTCGGTATAGTTTGTTCAACAGAGATGTCGTGGTATATGGGGGGAGCAGTCAAATATTTCCAGATGGATTTTAAATGTTCTTAAAAAGGAACAATATCAGCAAGTAGCCCATTTCCACTGGCATCATTTCTTATCATTTTCATTTCTAAAAATTTTGCGGATTCCGAAAATCGAGAAATCGTCATAATTTTGACCAGAGATTAAAATCGTAACCGAAACAGTAACCCGTAACCGCTATTTATTATGCGCCGTACTGTTGCTAATGGGCTGGCGTAACTAGGAAATGCCTGGAAAGTATCTTATATACATTGGTGCTAAACAGTTATATATTTAGCATAGAAGCTAGGTACTCAGACGCTGGAAATTTTGTCGGAGCGGAAATTGTTTGATAATTTCCAGAGCCGCTCAGACAATGTAGTGTGACCAGGTAACAGGCAACAACTTTCGGACATTGACAGTTTTGGCTATTGCGTAGCACTCTGTCTAACTCTGACTCACTTTGTCGTATGCGTGCTCATGGTGGAATTAATAAGGTGAACCTAGGCATACATATATTGGCCCTCAGCAGAGGCTGACGGCTTCACCTTTTTAATTGCACATGGTGCGTGCTCAGTTAAACGAAATTGAACATGTTTGATTAGAAAGATTACACCCACACTCGCAATTGCATAATCGAATAATGGACAAGATTAATTTGATCGAATCACTGGGAAATAGGCCCCAATTCAAGTTTGACGGAAATTTTCAATACACGAAACGCGTATATGATTATTAATTAAGGGTATCAAGTGCAAAAAAATCAGAAAATTAAACAGTTCTAATGAAAAATGTCACTTCTTCCTTAATATGTTTCTAAAACAAACAAGATTGCTACGCAAGGTAGACATATTGGAATGGTGGGTAAAAGTCAACAATATTTGCAGATCTTTTTGAGTTATCAAAAGTTGTGTTAGCAGAACCGCCCACATAAGTAAGTGTTGAGTGTTCAGGAATAAAATTAATAATGAAGCCCTCCCAGGATTCGCTTGGAGAGTCAAACTCTAAATGCTATTACAGTATTTAGATGTAATTACAATATTGATTAAGTTGTCATTTCTGTCATTGTCATTTACTATTTAAAAATAGTACATTCGTTGACCAATGTATATTTATCTAATTAGTTAAACTTAACTCTATACCTCTGCGAATTGAGTAGTTTCTTATATTTTAGTTAAAACTTATAATGTCTTTTTAAAGTTAAACTTTAAAACAGGCGAAAATAATGGTGAAAATTGTGTATAAGATATTTGAACTAAGTATATGGGGCAAGATTTGTCAAAGTAATAAATAATAAAATAAATTTATACTAATAACCGTAACCGTAATTGAAACCCGAAACAGTATAAGGCTAATAACCGTAACCCTAACCGTAATACAACCGTAACCGAAAAAAAGCGATCGGCCAAAACAGTAACCGTAACCCAAACCGTTATTCGTTTCGGTTTTAATCTCTTTTTTCAGCTGCTTTATTTGCTTTAAATAATGCCTAAAAAAAAAAAAATTGTTGGGGGTTTATGGAGCGAGCGGCCAAAAAATCATAGTGAATCTTTTTTCATAACTCTATAATATTATAACAAGTAATAAAACAACCAGTGGGTGTGCCTAAGTCAACAAACAATCCCTAACATAAACTAAATAATTGTTCACGCATATAATCAGTAGCTGGCTCATCGATTTCCTCAGCTATCCAACTTCTCTTTCTTCGTCTTGAACACTCCGAAAAACTTGACCTGGGACGACCACGACCTATAACATTTATAGATTTTTGTACATAACAATCCAATAAAACCTATTCGTTTTTCGCAAGCCAATCAGAATGCTTCACCAAAACTGTAGCTCTTTTTCGACTGCATTCTCGCCAAATTGTTGAACTCTTCAATTTTTTTCTAGCTCGCTCTCGATCATCATTATTATTGTTTTAATCTTCTTTCATTTGTACGGTCAGAAAAATTTTAAAATAAATACATGCGCCATAATTCGCATTCACAAGAAACTACTAAATCGCAACAAAACATGTAATTATTCATTGCACAAAAGGAACCAAGAAGACAATCACAAAAAATGGCACAAAACAGCACAGACGATAATCACAACAAATGGTACAAATAAGCACAGTTACACACATTTCAATAATAAGAACCGAAAAATGCGGTGCCGCTTTGATACAGATAACACAGCAATCTGCAGAAATCCGCAGCTGAAACTCAAACGATATAGTCTATAAATATTGACGATTATTTCAAAATAAATTTTATCGTTAGCTTCGATTAGCTTATATTACATTCATTTTTTAACATTAACACAACACCCGCAAATTGTCACAAGACTTAGTTAATACCTTTCTCTACTATGTTAATTGGTTACACTGGACGAGGACTTCGTTTTTTTTTTTTTTTGTATTTTATTTGCGACCATAACTAGCAAGTTGTTTACGATGTCAAACACAAATAATTTAATGCTTTCTCTTTTGAAGCTATTCTTTGACAGGATGGTTAGTGGAAAACGAAAACAAGAATGAATTTTAAAAGCTGGATCTTGACTTTGTTTTTTAATTTTGGCCTATGGGAGCGTCCCCTGTGGAGTGGGGTCTATACCTTGATCAATTTTGTCTTTGGGACAGATTCTTTTGGGTACGCCTTGTCTGTAAATTTTTGTATTTGCAAAATCAGCCGCTTTTACCATAGCCGTAGTAGCAGGTGGGTTGTGTGAGGAGTGAGATGGTGTGAGGGAGAAATGGGGTGAAATGGGGGACGATAGAGTGGCTGCATTGAGGTCAAGTTGTGAATTCTGTGCTATAAACTATAATGTTGTTTGTTTGACAGTGCCTTAACAGTGGATTCACAGTGACTTGAGAGTCCCTTGACATTGCCTTAACAGTGACCTAACACTGACCTAACAGTGAGCTAACAATGACCTAACAGTGACTTAACAGAGACTTGACAGTAACTTAACAGTGACTCCACATTGACTTGACAACTACCTTACTTTTTTCTTATTATCGGAGGTGTCACAGAAATCTCTTCCAACCAAATTCCAACCCAAAACCAATTCTCGATGTCACAGAATACTCTTTCGGTTGGTTTCAAATCTCTCGTGTTTTGTTAGGAGATTTAGCAAAGTTCACCACCCAAACAATCTTGACAAG
>JAEIFU010003621.1:0-26248 GCA_018904235.1 Lordiphosa stackelbergi | reverse complement strand
TAAAACCACAAGACACTTAAAAAATGCTTTTCAAGACCACAAATGACTTCACATAACTACAAAACTATGATTACGACAATACTAAACCGCGATATATACCATGGAATACCATGCTTCCACTGATCTAAGAGCTATTTTTTTAAGAAAGTTGTCTCGCTTTGAGGCGCCGACACGCGCAAGCATACGTCGCAACAAGTGTAATTGCCTTACATAAAAGTAAGTTGAAACAACAAACTTCCAGCTTATTGACGCACGGCGCCAGCTGGGCGCAACAGGTATAGAGCGCGATCGAGACCCGCTTGGCACTAAAGCAGATGTTTGCAAATCAAAACATATGCAGTGTTTGTCTCGTTTGCCGATTCGATTTTATCTGATAAGGTTGGTTTTTTACTGTTTTTGTTGTTGGACTGGTCCCAAACATAAATTTCGTGCCCACCGCTGGTATAAAACATTGTTCCCAATCACATCAACAAAGTAAATTATCATTACATAACTAATAGAAAAATTCCACTTATCTTTATTTACTTGTTATACTATAACTGTTATCAAAAACACTGTTAAATTTAAATTTTTAAAGTTTAATTTTTCTCTGAGCAATTTTAGAACAGAAAGCACAAATGCAACAAAAATAAAAATTAATCACATTGAGAAACCGAAATTGCTAATGATTTCTGTGTTTCTTTCAATTTCTTTCTGTTAGGACTGCCAACTATTTTTTCTAAGAACTTTAATATCAGCAGGAAATTTTTCAGAATATTTTAAACTTGGGAAAAAATCGATTTTATCAAAATATAACCACATTTTCAATATTAAAATCCAAAAATGTGTACCTTATCAACAAAATCAGAACATCGTGTTTGGTTTTTCTGCAACGTTATTCAATGCAGCTCACATTAAAACCAATTTTGTTGGAATATGACACTTAATATGGTCTCAGGACCAACAAATGTAAAGATACCTCGCTAAACACACGTTTATGCGAATATCTCGTAAACCTGACGTTCTGGGAGAAAACGGTCAATTTATTTGAGTTCAGCGGCCAAAAATACATAAGGAACGATTGCTAATTTCTCTGTTGCAAAAGTTGGCCTTTTTTTGGAAACTTGTGTAATCCAACAGTTTTTACTAAAAGCAACGGGCATTGTCGGTACAAATAATTTTATTTGGTATCATCCTCCTATTCATTAGATCATTAATTAAATCAGAGTAAACTGCAGCTGTGTCGTCAACTCTTTACTTAAATATTAGTCTGCTGTTCGCTGTCATTTTCGCTGTCTCCCTTTTTTATGTCGTCAATAATTTTGACCAAAATTTTGATTTGTCATTAGAAGTGTCTCTTTCCGAATTTAGTCAGCATCACTCAAAAAAAGAGAGTCGTTTCAAAGTGTGCTTCTATGTTACCACAAAGGAGGAGAGTCGACTGTTCAGCTGTTTCAAGAACCTCTCGGTTCGGTCATACTAGCAGGCTTTGCCTAGTCGACAGAGGTCATTGCTATGACTGTTTGGGAATTGCCTAGCAAGCACTAGTGCAAAAAACTGACAACAACAACAGATAACGACCAATTGGCAGAATTCTTTGTGTCCGTGGGAGAAATTTCATCCCCTCAGTTAACACACTTGGTAAAAATAGTTGATTATAGCCGTCTCTAGGTCGTGAATAAAAACACAATGGTTTTTAAGGATTATTTCCAATATATTTCGATTGGCCTCCGTCTCAGGCAAAATGTTTCGCACGTGGAGTTCAATACTGTATAGTATAGAAACCCACGTCAAGAATTTTGCCCCGAAGACGGAGGCCGATTTAATTGTGATAAATGCCAAACAAAATATTGGAAATAATCCTTAACAAAACTTTTTAAGAATAGAAAAGGTCGCAACAAAAAAAATTACACTTGGTAAAAGTTATTCGTTAGTTTAGCTTCCAGAAATTCTTTCTTTTACTGACTAAATCGCTGCTAGAAAATAAACATATTTATTTTCAGATTACCAAATAAACATGGTAAAGATTTTGTTATTTTATTTATACCGTTTGTTTTTATTTTTCCTTTTGAATATTATACTTGTTTTTATTTAAAGGCTAATAAATTGGAAAATGCCAAACTTGACATTTATAGGGTTTAAGAAAAAAAAAAAAAATATTTTTTAAACGGAACCTTTTCTACTTATTTTGCCCCGGTGCAGGTTCGGGATTTTCTAAAAATTTGCGGTTCAACTCCGAACCGGTTTAAAGCCCTGGTTTATACTGTTAAAGTTATAAGAAAAAACATTTTTTCGCTTACGGTTTCAAATTTTAAAGTGTTTTTAGCGGATTTTACGGTTTCGGTTACGGAGTCCCAACTTATTAACATTTTTAGGGAAATATTCAAAATTAAAGGGATAAGCTTTATGTATTTTTGGATTATTTGGATCATTTTTGCACTCCTTTTTCAACCTTAACAAATCACAAAAAACTAGACCAAGCACAGAATAATTTTGGCAGGACATAGTAGCCCTTAAATGGATTAGTTGGAATTTTAATTATGCCTCCTACAAACGAACAATAAAACATTAAAAATAAGGTAGAACTGAGATAAACATAGAATTTACTCTGTTATATGTCAGTTTATGGACAGATAGTAGTATGTAGTAGATGTTATATTGCATTTTTAAGTCTATAATTCTATGAACTTGCACAATTTTATTGTTCACTTAACGATGACCAAAAGTAGGTTAGTCAATTGTTGAGGTGAACGAATAAGAATATATTGGTATTTTTTTCATTTTGTTCAAATCAACTATTACAGCATTTTTACTTTAAAGTTCATCAGAGCGTTTAACAATTTTTGATTAACAAAAATAAATATTTGATGTTTGATAAGGAACACCAATAATACATTTAGCTATGGCTTTAGCCGTCAGCTTTTCTTTAGAAAATGTACATGTTAAATAGAATAAAATTTACGATTAATCAGAAATATTCTGCTATAATGCTCTGCCTATAGACAGAAGCCTCTTTTAAAAATTGGTACAGCGTGTTCCAGTAGGATTAAGATCAACTGCTGAAGGTCCAGTTTTCCAAGACGCCAATGGGCAACCCTGATTTTCTGCAGGATTGGGGAGATTGCGATGAAATGGGTCGTGTCTCAATGCTGTGAATTGCACAGGGAACACACGCTGGGTGTATTTTTATATGATCTATGGTTGAGTTGGGGCAATCGCAGCGAGCACGGAAAAAGAAGGAAATAAGTGATCGGCTCCAAAGAGAGATTCAGGCGTTTATACAACATCCTGCTAGAGCTGTTGTAGGCTTGGTCAATAAAATTTGCACGATTTCTACAGTCAATCCTCTCTAGTAAGCTGCTGTGAGATTTTTTCCAGGAAGCTTTATCGCATAGGTCAATCTGCAGATTGTGCTCCTCAGCAAAGCGCGCCAAAAGGCAAAGCAGTGAGATCGACGTTCCAATAAAAATTTTGCCGTAGTGTATACCAGGCGACTTTCGGGAAGGTCAAACGTCTTTCTCATGTATCCAAAATGTGAGCCCAGAGTATAAGTAAAAAGCGAAGTACCAATATTCTTCAATAAATATTAATGACAAATGAAAAATAAAATCAATTTTACCAAATTTTTGCGTATTTTAAATTATTTAATTATCATGAATTTTATACTACTACTTTTACTACTACAAATGAATTTTATAATGTATAATTTAAAAAAAAAAAGTAAAATAAATAAATAAAATATATTGAAAATATACATTTTCCTAAGTTACTTTTCTACCCAACCGGCGATTTCTCGAAAACGTCCCCACACAAAAAATGATTGGACTCCTCTGAGGGATTTCCGTAGGGTATTGCTATCAAATGTTCGAAACTGCCTACTTTTTCTGGCATTTTACACAACCTTTAAACTGTTCTGTACTAATTTAATCAATTTGTATAAACAATTACAAAACTAATATCACCCAATTGTTCCAATAGTTCCTTATTCACATCACAGTTCGTTTACAAAAAGCTGCCAATAAGAGAAAATAGATTGACCATATATTTCCTTTCACCGGCCTTGCTTTCACTTCCTTGCTTCACTGCAGTAGGGCGCTTAACATTACGCTTTAGATCCGCCTCCTTAAATACACTCTCGGCCATTTTATCCATTTGTTGGCGAAAGTATTGATTCTCCAGTATGGGTACAATTAAATTGTATTTATCTATCACCTTGTTGAGTTCCTTAACATCCTCTGCATAATGTTGGGCAAATGAATCCCAGGCCTTTTTTTCCTCTGGAGTCTTTAAAGGCCATTCACCATAGTAGATACGCTCGGAACGTAATTCTTTCTTTAGCTTGTCAATTGCTTCGCGTATATCTCTACTGAGAGAAATCCATTCCGGAGTGAAACCATTATCCAGCATAATTTTGTTCAATTTGTGTGTGGTAAAGTCCAGATATGGATTTTGAGTTTGTGCCGATGACAAAGGTTTGCCGGCACCATTCAAATTATTGAAGTCACCCTTTGACATGGCTTCCTGTATTAAATCCTCCACTATACGTTCAATTCCGTATTTTGTTTTTATGGCATGTTTGCCATAGTAGTTACGTCCTCCTCCTTTTGGCATAAGCGAACTATCTCCAGCGGCGGCCTTTTCTATGCGATGTTCCAGCACTCGCTCCTGGGCCTTCATGGCACGCACTTTTTGGTATTGCTTCTGGCGTTGGAAAGGCGTACCCATACCTATGCCTTCATTCGAAAGATACTGACGATGCTGTGGAGCCGTATGTTTAATATCAAACTCCATGTGTTCTTCTTCATTTTCGGGTATATTTCGACGTCCTTTGGCGAATTTCTCTTGCAGTAATTTAAAAGCCTCGTCCACCTGTTGAAAACGCTCGCTGCTGGCCTCTGAGGTGTCTGCGTCTGGATGCACGCGTTTCACTAAATCCAAATAAGCCTGGCGTACTGTATTCTGGTCAGCGGACTCATGGACGCCAAGGATGCGAAAGCATTGCTGCAATAGATTATATAATCATGTGGAGAAAGGTTTTTACCAAATGACAAGCACAAGAAAGCTGGTAAAGCAAACGACGATGACAAATCCACATAAAGACGGTGTAGGTGAGAGTGGTTTGCCAAAAGCCTTGCTTATAAATGCAACGACACTCTAGCTCACTCACCTGATAAGCTTCGCTCCGCTTCATGTGCACGGCTCGCCAGCAGCCGCTTCTTAAGTTGCCATGTAGACGATTTCCAATTTGAAGCATTTTGTTGCTGATTTTGTTTACTGCTTCATTTGACTTACGGACAATTTGTACGCATTTACAAATATTAACATTTTGTTTTGCCTACACATCAGCTGTTTCTGACATTAACATTTGCAGTGTGACCAAACTTGAAAATATTAAATTTGAAAATTATTTTTATACAAATCTACTAATTAATCTAAATTTGGTAATTGTCTATTATATGTCCTTCCTCTCCAAAAAATTCCGGAATTATTTTTCCTCGATGGACCGCGAATTATGAAGAATTTACGTGCAGAAATTAATTGGCTGTCATCCATGGTTTCTTTTTAAATGAATTTTGAAATTTGCTGTTTTTGCACCTACATTATGCATGTGCTTTTGTTCAAATGTCAAATAAGTAATAAAAAATAATCAATTTGTCCAACAAAAAACTAAAAGCGGCGTTTCCGATGTCGGTGCGTAAGTCGTCCATGAAACCCAATCACAAAACGCAGCAAAATAGTGAGCAAACACTTTCAAGTTGTTCAACCACTATAAGTTCCGATATTCTTGTGAACCACTATTATACGGTATCGGTAATAATCTAGTATTCCTGCCTTCTATCAGAAAAATAAATTAAAAGTCCGCGAATTATTAAGAGACAAATTTTCATTCAAAGAAATTTTGGCTTTCATCAATTAAAAGAATTTCAAAATATGCAGGTTTTGTATTTTATTGTATTTTTATCCCAGCACTACAAGTAGGGGAGAGTGGGGGGTTGTGATCATAGTTTTGTTTTTCGAACATAACTTCGCCAAAAAACCAATCGTTCTGTAAATTTTGTATTTGAGTTCAAAGATGCATGTAACTTTCCTCATCATTAGTTTTTAAAAACGGGGTTTTTTCATTTCATATTGAAAAAAAAGTGATTTTTTGACATTTCGAAAATTTGTGGGGGGTTGTGAGCAGTGTTGGGCATTAATCAACTAAATTTTCAATCAATTGATTAATCAACTAATAATTTTAATCAATTAATTTAATTGCAATTAAAAACAAAAAAATAGTTGCACCTTGCAATTAATATAGTTGAATTAATTTAAATTAATTGTAACTCACAACTAAATCAATTGCCATTGAATTTTCAATTGTTCTGGGCTACAGTTAAAAATAACAATTAAGTAAGCTGTGTGCTTTGAAGTAAATTTAAAGAAAAATAATTTTGTTTTGAAAAACGCATAAATATAAAAAAAAATACAAAAGTACTGAAATAAAATGGACCCCACCGTTAAAATGGATGAAGACTTTGATTATGTTCTGGGTACAGCAGAAAATATGTTATCTTCTTCGGAGAGCGATGCAGCAGGTAGCTAGCAGCAACCACGACTGCATCTACTGGACGGAATTTATTTTAAAATCTTAGGAAATGAATCCAATGGCAATCATATTACGGCTTATGCATGAAATGTCCAGAAAATCGAACTACCAAATTGAAAGGCTGTTTAAACTGCACATCGAACATTTTAAGCCATTTAAAGCAAAAACACGGAAATGACTGCGTCAACTCGCTCAGAGCCAAGAGTCTCTTGTTCTAAATTAACAGTTAACATGGTGGAACTAAGACATTCTTTATGCTCTTTCCGTGTTCTTCAGCATTGGTTATCCATGGTTTGGGGTTCAGTACTGTCATTATCAGGTTTATGTAGTTATGTGAGGTCAGTAGCGTACGCAGGATTTTTTCAGGGGGGGGGGGGTTTCAGAACAAAAATTTTAGTATAGTAGTTTTGCTCATATAAAAATTTCCCCCAAGGGGGGGGGGTTTAACCCCCCAAAACCCCCCCCTGCGTACGCCACTGTGTGAGGTCATAAGTGGTGTTAAAAGCAGTTTTTTAAGTATTTAGCGGTCTTATTACCATGAAGATCCCTTAGCTGTGAATTGCGCTTATGCATTGATCCTGGCATGATTTTCCACTTGATTGGCATTAACTTTTCCATTATGACTATTTTATATCCTCGATGGTATTTTCGCGAACCACAAAGTCTGTGGGTCCTAGCTTAGAACCGAGTTCGGTTGATGGCTCACGGCTCACGAGCTGTGTCTCTCAGCTCAGACCCAGCTGCGTGCAAAGAGCGATTCCGAACCCTTGAATCAACAAAATCAATTGTTAGTTTTTAATCAAATTTTTTAAAAAGATTAACAATTAATTAATTGTTAATTGTAGAAACTGACGATTAACAATTAATTAATTGTTAGTTGTAAGGTATTGCAATTACAATTAATTAATTGTTAACTGCGGTAGGAGCGATTAACAATTAATTAATTAATTAATTGTTAATTTTTTAATTGTTAATCAATTAAAATTTGCCCAACACTGGTTGTGTGCATGAATCGAATCATAGTTCCCCTTGATTTTGTTTCTGATTTAAACAATCTATGAACTTCTACTCATAGCTCACAAAATTATTGATTCATTAAATTATAGCTCATGACATGAGCCATGATCTGTTTGATCTGTTTGAAATGATTCAGCTCAGATCAGCTCAACGAAGCAACTAGATCAATCATGCTCAACTCAAATAGCTCAAAGGGTTCAATGAATAGATCAAATAGCTCAGAGCCTAATTGTCATTCATTTCTGAGCAAATTTAAACAAAATTAATTTTCTTCAATTTCGTTGTTAATTCAAAAATTATTGAGAAGAAATGGAGCAAAATTATGAAATTGCACTGGACCAATCAGTAAGTATATGTTTAATATTTAGAACGTTTAAAATTAGGTAAAAGGATATTCAAATAAGTATAGGCTAAAGTTAAGTTTTATCTTAATTCATAAATAGTCTTCATCATGTTCCACGGAGGCTTTAATATCAACCAAAGAAGATATTAAAAATGAAGCTTATTTTTGGAGAGTTCAGCATTAGCCCAAAGCGTGGAAGAAGCAGAGTGTGGAAAATCTTTGGAAAAATATTGGATAAGGAAAGCAATGAGGTCGCCCAGTTTGTTGTTTATAAATTTAATAAAAACACCTCCAATTTGTATGGGCCTGCAATCGTTCTCTACATCTGCTGGTTTGACGCTTGAGAGCAAACTGGGGGAGTGCCAAAGTCTCTCTTAAGGGTGGAGTTACGGATATACCAGGGGGCAGCGAGCATTATGCGAATATGTTGCTCTGCACCGTCTCAACCATTTGAATGGATGTGACAGGCAGTGCCCCAGAGGCAGATATATTAGGTCCAGCACGGCCGGCAGCTAAGTGTTTTGGGCGTCTGCAACCGGAAATAGCGCGGTTCACAGTACTAGTTCAATTACTCTTCCTTGGGTCATACCCACTCGAATGCGGCAGATATTTAAGCAACGCCCTTCGAGGAAGGACCGGAGCATAGCAAATTGCGAATTTGTAAACAAAAATTATTTTTAGGTGGGCTCAATGTTTGACTTGATTCGATCTATAGAACCACTGGAGCTTGATCTGTTTGGAGCTTGATCTATTTGAGCTTGATCTGTTTTGAGTTAGATCTGTTTGGAGTTTGATCTGTTTGGAGTCACTGGAAATTTGAGCCGACTAATTTGAACTAAAAAAATTGTTGACTTCTAATATGTAGGCTCTAATATGAACCAACCTTTCTAATAAATGTTTAACCTTTGAAAAATATCGAACCGTTTTTTGTTTTAAAGCAAAATTAAATTCCAATTTTGTGTGTATCGGGCTCAAACCCACTACCTCTTGCACAGCATGCATACACACAGAGTTGGAAATCAATACAAATCTTAAGGAAAAGTACACAACCCAAGAGTTCGACGAGAAGATTAAAAAGCAATTTTGTGCTCTCGAGAAGATGATTAACAAAGATACGCAACAGTTATGCAAAATTTAAAAAAATCTGGTTTTATAAAAAATAGGTTTGCTGTAAAAAAAAGAAAAGTCTGGAAAATAAATAAATCAAAAGAAATAAAAATTTGCTTCGAAATTCACATGTTAGCTCAACAAGAGCTAGCTAACGAATGAGCTTCTACGGCAGCTGAAGCATGCCAAGAAAAACCTAAGCCTACTACAACTTCTAAATTGTATTTAGATAGTTGATGTTTCGTGAGTTGTCATATCGATATCACAGCGTTGCCACCCAACGTCAATGTGTCACGCGATAGTCACCCGAGTGATTATTTCGAAGGTTTGATATATATGTAGCGTTTTTTTTTCGAAATCACCCACACGAGTGTATGGAGATGTGCCCCACTTTTCTTTGGAGGAGCATGTGGCCCTAATTGATTAAATAAAAGAGAGATGTGTGCTGTTAAACCGAACCCATAAACAGCATTTTGATAACGACTTGGCAAAAATCTATAGGTAAGAAAAGTAAAGCAAATGGCTGTTATAAGCGCCGCAGTAGTCATACCTGCTATAGATAATGCCAGCTATGAGTACTCTTTAAGAAGACTTTTCGAGGCACTAAAGTACTGCCTAAACATAATTTCCATAATTTTATGAATCTTTGTTCCACCAAATAGCTTGTTCCACCGTAGCTTGCTCATTTTAGCTCCAGGTAAGAGCCCCTGACTTCCATCATTTCTGTTTAAATATTGGATTGAGGGTTTTCAGCAAAAGGGAAATGGTTTTTATTTTTACCTTTCTACTTGTTTTAAGCAAAGAGGAGAAAACCCTGTTCAGAAAATAATCTAAACAAATGTTCCAAATGTTTCGGAATAAGTAAAGTTGTTCTCAATCGGATAATATTTTCTTTATACAACAACAAAACCGATTTTCAACAGAGGGATGTATGTACAAGAGAGAGAGCGCGTTGGCTCTCTTTTCGATCTCTCTCCTGTGAGCTTAACAAAGCATAAGTAGACCTCTTGACGTGAATCTGCAAAACTGTACAATAGCTGATTGTGCTGGGGCTCGTTCCATACGTTAAGTGCATAAGTTAACGGGTTGAATTCCCAGTCAAGCCCGAACAAATTTTTTCGGTGTTTTTCTGAAAAACACGAGTCAGGTGAAGTGGGTAGTTGACACGATGTTTCTGATTCCTATGGAATATATGGGTAGAGGGAGAAGCAGCAGAGCGCATATCCAGGAGTCTTGCACCCCTTCACTTTCAATCAAAAGAGGTATGTCCCCGTTCCCTACTCCACCCAAATGCGAGAAATCAGCCCTCACCTGGTCTAAGTTCCAAGTTCAATCAATTTTTTTTCCCCAGTTGAGTTTAAAATGTTTTTGAAAACGGAACAATATCAACTCAAATCATGTTCTCAAAAATGGAACAATATCAACTCGATTTGAGTTTTTTCGGTCTTAAAAACTTGTTCTTGAAAAGAAAACATTGTAATATAAATGAGACAGAAGTTTTTGATAACATTTGTGCTCATTTTAAGTCCAACGTTCTCGGTTTTTCCCCTCTGTGTAGTAGTAGAAAATATTGTAAGGTGTGTACGTAATGTATTATTATTATTTAATGTTGGGGAAGTGGTGCACCGCGACCAATTTTGTTCTATTGTGCCACCCTATTGAGTTTACAGCTCCCCTAGCAGCCCTATTTCGTGTACAAAAGCCATGATTTTTGTGGGCTCTAAGTTACTGATATTGCTTGGGTGTAGAATGTGTTTCCCAAATCTGCTGAGTTTGCGCCTCGCTAGGGCATCGCAGTGTGCTAGTATATGTATAGAGGACTCCTCCTGCTCTTCACAATATCTGCATAATTGTTGTTCCCAACTTGTACATGCGGCTCCGCAGTCTGCAGTGACGCTTGTAGAGCCCTGTCAGAATCCTAAGGCATTCTTTCTTTGTTGAATTTACATTTGGAACCTTTTGGGGTGGTGGTTCACTATTAATGCTTTTGCTTGTCTCATCCCCTTAGTGTTTACCCAGGAGGCTGTTCCGCACCGCATTACTACCGCATTTTTATAGTTTATAGTAATAGTTGTTATCAAAAGTCAAATTTATCCTATCACAACAGTTATAGAAGCATGTTAACAATGTGTGTACGTAGCTCAGAGGGTAAGTGTACGAATCAATATACATTCAAAACCCGATTTTTTTAAGGTTCAACACGCAGAGAATTTTTTTATTATATTTATTTATTTATTTTTTCCAACTCTCAAGGCAAACATTATTAAGAAGATCGACACAATTTGGGTTCAAAATTTGAGCTTGTGGCATAAAGCACGGTACGGAGTACTCTAAACTGTTTGGGCGCACAAAAAAGTCATTTATTACGCGTGTGGAACCTAAAAACAAATTAGTGTGCTAAAATAGACAAAAAATGCCAAATACGCCAACAAATGACAAATTTGGGATTTTTAAGTTAATCTAACACGGTAATCCAGATGCGATTTGTTTATAAAAATTGAAAAAAATTATCAATAAAAAATGCAGAATAGGAAATACGGATAGTTAGGTTTTGGCCGGGGGCACCTCTCCTGCACAAATCGTGTTGGAAGAGAGATGAGGATGCCAGAAGCAACCATCGATGTCTCAGTTGCCTTATTTTCGGCAAGGGAGAAATATGGGAAGATTTACCAGCGCTAAAGACAGATTGGAAGATCTAACCACAGAATGGCATATCTAGATACGTTAAAGCATACTGTACGCCTGAAAAGTGCGTACGAATCAATGAGCCTGGCTGGTGGCCGACCCCCTAGGAGACCGGAGTCTCCCAGATAGCCATTTGAAAAGCAAACTTTCGGACTTGACAACCATATGATATAGAACTCCACGTCCAGACTCAATTTAAAACTCAGCAAGCCCCAGGCTTGGTTCAGAGGATAAGGACTGGGGTCGGCATAGTTGTCACGCCCGTTAACGAGGACGTCATCATGCCCCTTTCGGGACGAAGGTTACCACAACAGTTCGAGACAAATCTTCCATATGAGCGCCAGCAGTTTTATTTGCCTCTTTGAGTTGACGCCAAAACGAAACATCCTCTCCAGCTGCAATACGAATCTGGTGTCGTGCAAGACTAATCAAAAATGCAATAAATTTTCATATAAAAATTAAAAAATCTTTTACTGTTGCTTTTATTCCGGACATGATTGTTGCAGATCTTTGTCGGCTGCTGCTGGAGGCTCTCCATGTCAACTGCAGCAAAATTATATTTATTGGTGAGGTTCCAAAAACTTATCTCTGCCTCTACGGTATTAATCATCGAATTTCACCCTTCTTTCTGACATTTTTATGCTTTGAGCGTCAAAATAAATAAATTTAATTACTTTGGGCGCCCAAAAAGGCTCGAACAGTTGGTAATACAATCCACAAATTTAGAGTTCGACGTTCGAGTTCGATGTTCGTGTGGATTGACATTTCGTTTTTTTGCGTACACACCGTAAAAGGTTTGACGTCAAATTGTTTGCGTGTGGTTTTACAAAGTTTTTTTATATGGAGTTTTTCGTTTGAGAGCGCTTTTTTTAGTACTCCGTACCGTGCTTAAGATTATATTTTGTTTTATAGCATTTGCCGCACTTGCACTTGTACGCACGGTCGTCCGTGTGCGAAATCAAATGTGTTTTGTACTGGCTTTGCTTTTTGCATATTAAGCCGCATATCTCACATTCAAAAATCGCCATATTTTTAATTTGCAGCACACAAGCAAGTGCATTTCAGTGTGACCCAATTTTAGAACTTACAGCTTGCAAAAAGCTTGCTAGAGATCGCAAGCTATTTGAATTGTTATGAACAAATTCTCCAAAACTGTGGACCGAAATTAATAGTTATTTTATAACAAAAGTTTCTAAATAACAGTTAATTTAAAATTTTTATATTATATTTATATAATTTATTATTTTATATATACATAAAAATATTAAATTAACTGTTATTTAGAAATTTTTATTATAAAATAACTATTAATATCGGTCGGGTCGGTGAAACAGATAATATAATATAATGACTGGAAAGTATAATAAACGAACCATTGAAATATATGGGAATTTATGTTTTTAATTTTATTTTTTCTGTTTAAATGCGGGGCTATTGGTGCTGCTGCTGGTGTTGGAGTTCTGTGCTGGACAATGGAGCAAGCAATGATGATTCATTATTGTTATTACTATGGTTAGAACTATTCGAGATATTTACAAAATGATCCAACCAAATTCCAACCGAATTCCAATTTTTAGGTGCCACGGAAATTTCTTTTGGTTGGTTTCAAACCTCCTATCATTTGTTCGGGAGATTTTCTCACTAGCTCCATCTGGCGGTGGTGGCGCCATCTATCTTGACAGGCAGCGGATTAAGGGCTGTAAGTTACACCTCATGTTTGGCGCCAACAGATTTTAAAATTTTTTTACTTGTTTATGAAGAATATGACTTAAATTTTAAATATAATTTAAAAATCCATAATAAAACATATAACACAATCAAAAAATTTCAGTGAATCATTAAATTAACCCACATTTAAAATAAGGTAAATTTTTTGGCGAGAGATTCAGCCCTGTTTTTAGAGATGGAACATCAATTGGAACATCTGGTACTCTTACTAGATTTTCTAATTAGAAAATGAAATCTTTAGAAGTTCTGTGGCACCAACGAATTTTTCCTGAGATGTACAAACCAACCGTGGGAAAAATCTCTAGAGATTTTTGTGGCACCCCCGAAAGTCGCGGCAATCGGGAACTTTTGGTTCTAGTCACGGATTCCTGAAAGTCACTGCAATCGGTAACTTTTGGCTCGAGTCACGGACTTCCGATAGTCACTATCGTTATCGCTTGGAGATGGGCGATTTTTCAATACACTCTCGATATGCACTCACGCGTGAGCAGCTGTTTGCCCCATCGCCATTTTGCCCACCAACAAAACAACTACAACTAAATTTTTAATTTTAAACAAACTACATATAAAAAACAAATATAAAGCTGAAATAAATCAATCAGGAGCCCGAAGAGGCCGCGTGGCAAGTGTGGGCAGTGAAATTGCCTATGGAAATTGTGTTTTTTTAATACAAAAAAACAAAAAAAAAAAAAACTTGGACAAAAAATTTTCGTAAGCGATGCCTCTGATGTTGTCTCGCTCGCACAGCAGAATTACTAGTTGCTGTGTGTGTGTGCGTAAACGTGTGTGCGAGTGTGTGTAGTGAGTGACTTTGACTGCAGTTGGTGTATAAATTTTTGTGATTAAAATATAATAAATAAAAAAGCAAAACTAAGCTAAAAATGTTAGAAGCAGTCCTAACCAAGCCAGCAACAACAGCCAATTTGCTTTGCAAACAACTCCACAACAGCAACAAATCTGAGCAGAAATATTGAGATGTGTGTGTGTAAAATTAAGGTGAGTACAAAAAAGTAAAAACAAAAGAGTCAATTGTTATAAACAAAAATGTGTCAAAAGTTCGTCTTGGCAGACCGACCGACCACCCGCCCGCTCTCTGGTTCTCCCTCACTCTCCCACTCTCTCTGTCTCTCCCGCCACGCCGTTACAAATGAAAAGAAAAAGCAAAGAAATTAATTTTGGGCTCTCTCACAGACAAACTTTTAATTTTAATTTGCTATGCGCACAGCGAATTCGCGCGCAAAGGCAAAAATACAAAAAAAGAGGGGCCAACAATAACAACAACAACAAAGCAATAAACGTCAAATGCCAGACGAACAAGCCGCCGCCGCCACCGTCGCACTCTCTCGCGCGCTCTTTGCTGTAAAAGTATGTGTGTTTGTGTTTAGTTAATTTGTTTTTGCGTCTAATATTTTAGTTTATCTGTTGCAAAAAAATAATAAAATAGAAATAGCTGCCCTTACCATTTGTTTTTTTATTAATCAGTCTTATCAGTTGCCATTATTTATTTATTTATGGTGAAAATTTTAGTGCAGGCACAGCGATAGAAACAGAGATAGAGCGAGCAAGAGAGAGAGAGAGGGAGCAACAAACACACACACACCTTCAAGGCAATTCTGATAAGATTTTATATATAATTTTTTTTTTTTGTATTTAATTGTGCGCCTAGCGGACATTCCAATAGGCAGCAAACTGAAAAATACAATTGTACAAATGTTAATAGGTTAGGAAATTGTTTATTTCTTCAACTTTGTCAGTTTCGTAATCGAATGAAATAATACAGCAATTAAGAATCCCCGTAAATGAGATTACTTCGAATGACAAAATTGTAACCTTTGAAACAGACCATTAATTAGCAATAGAAAGCTTACATTGTTTCAATCGGCAAAGCGGAGCGTTAGAATAATTTGAATATGACTTGAAACCTTTAATTAGTTTAGGTGTTTGCATTCCTATTGGAAATCGTTATTTCTTACAGAGAAATAAGAATTAATACTTCAAATGTTCAAGGTTTCCTAACGATATTTTTACAGTTTAAATTCTATATCATCCACTTGACCTTAAAAAAATGGCAGTATCAGGCAAAAATTTCCTTGTTCGAGTGGCAAAAATTCAATATCATTCTCATGAAAATCTTAAATTGAATACGGTCAGCTGAAAACTTTCCAAATGTCAAGCAGCACGGTCTTCGAAGGTCCATCCCCAAACCTTTTTTTTTTTTTCATTACTTATTTTTTTTTTCCGTTTTTATCTTATTTCCCCGGCCTCCTATAAAAAATTAAAAAATTATTTTTCCAAAAAACAAAAATTTTTTATTAATTTAAATAAATAAATTTTTTCTTTTTAATAATTTTTTTAAAAAAAAATTTTTTTATAATAAAAAAAATATATAATATCTTTCCGTTAATTTAATTAACTAATTTACGAAACAAACAATTATTTATTTGTTTAGCTAGCTAAAGGTAGATAGAGTCCTTTTGTCAATAACGTTAAAAAAATTATACATTAAAAATAGAAAGGGGGGGTTTGTGTATACGGTACCGTTTCATCATCCTCCCTAGGAAACAATAGTTTTAGATTTAAGTCGTGCAAAATCTGCGATCATTTGGGTCCATTTGTATGGGTGGAAAAAAACGACTAATGCGTATAGCAAAAACAAAGTCTAAGGTCAATTCCATGGGTCTGCAATGAATTCCTAGTCCGCGAAAATCGACTTCAAATATTTATGTTATATTTTCCTAAAAAACAAGTTAGAAAGTCGATGAAACCCGACTATAACGTACTCTGTATCCCCCAAAGCTTGTATTTATCTGATAAATTTTAGATAGAAGCCACACAAGGTAAAAAAGAAGCCATAAAGTGCGTCAAGTGCTGCCCATCACCGTTAAACCGGTGTTAATGATCAAAAAAATTTGTTTTGCTTACAACTCGACTATCGTTCGTCCCATCTTAGTCATTTCTTTGGCGAAGCGATAAATAATGTTGATTACAAAATATCTCTAGAAGGTACCAACCATCTATTTGCAAATCTGTGGGAGATATGAGGTTTTTCTAGAGGGGGGAGGGTTTGTGGCAACCTGTGACAATAAAATTCATCTGAATGCAACTACAAAAAGTATTTGTCCCATACATGTCAAACCTCTATCTCTTACCAAGTCAGAGATCTATACTTTTATATGAACAGACAGACGGGCATGGGTATCTCTGGTACTCGATTTTGTTTAGCTTATGATATTTCGTCAGAGCTATCAAACAAAAAGGTGGTTTGCCGTTGTGGATACCGGCAAAAAAATCGTTTAAACTAAAATACCCGCAGAAATCAGCAGGCTTTTGTTTGGCAACTAAATATAATAACAATTGCTAGGGCTGGAATGACACTTTCAATTTTTAGAGACAATTATTGTCGCAATTTTCTGTAAATAGACTAAATATTTGAAGTCTATTTGCGCGGACTAGGAATTCATTGCAGAACCATGGTTTCTTGGTGAAATTTTCTTAGAATTGACCGCAGATTTCGTTTTTGCTATACGCTTTGCGCGAAAAAAAATTGACCACCCCTAATGTATGTGCCAAACATGTAACCTGAGAATTTTTAACAAGTTTGTCATTCTGGTCTGAACCTCGAAAGTTTTGTAATTTTTTTGTGACAAAATAGCGGCCATTAAAAACTGAAAAATTGATTTTGGGACCTTTTTTTGAATTTTAGTATAAAACAAGTGAGAAAGTCGGTCAAGCCCGATTATATTTATACTCTGTACCTAGAGTAAGAGATAAATGCAGAGCTGCTGCTGCGCTCATCTCTGAGTTTCTTTCTCTCCCCCTCTCTCTCTCTCTCTAAGATTGTGCGTTGGTTTTGAGTGGGTGCGAGGGGGTGGCAAATTCACTTATTCGATCATAAATTGAGAACCGCTCATCCGATCTTTATCATTCCTTCGGCAAATAGATACATATTATATCATTATACTAATGACTAACTATCTCTAGAAGGTACAAATCATCTATCTACAAAACTGTGGGAGATATGACGTTTTTTCTAAATTGCGGGGGCGGGAGGGGGCGTGGCAAAAATTGAAAATAAACTTGATCTGCCTGCAAGTATAAGAAGCATTTGTCCCACACATGTCAAACCTCTATCTCTTACCATCTCTGAGATCTGTTTGTTCATACGGACGGACAGACGGACATGGCTACTTTATGGGGTCGGAAATGATTCCTTCTCCCTGTTACATACTTTTTGCACAAACTTATTATACTCTATGTACCTTTGGTACAGAGTATAAAAATAGTAGCGAAGACATTGTTCAACAAAAAATGTTTTATCTTCTAAAGTATTTCGATATTCAAAAAATACTTTTAGGGCCATATTCTCAAATATAAAAAAAACAAGGAAGAGTGTTGCGGTCGAGTGCCCCGACAGCAAAATACCCTGTTCCAAGTAATGTGTTTCCTATAGCTTTGAACTCCTTTTATTTTAAAATTTATTTGAATAAATGTGGAGGCGCACTTGCATATCTTCGGCGTTTTTGCTCGGATCTTATAGTGGTTTACAGAATAGACAGATATTGGGCCTTACTGAATATATACTAACTCACTAGGTTCAAGCTTAAAAATTGTAGCTCTGACAGTTTTTCGCGGTTAGAAGAAGGAGGTGGAGGAATTTGCCAAATCTGGAGCAAACTTGATCTGGGTACAGTATACACCTTCAAACATGCAAAAATTGGTGGCTCCACCTCTTATAGTCTGTGAGATCCACGCGTTTATACAGAGAGAAAGACAGTTTTTCGCTGATAAAAGATGGAGGAGGAGGAATTTTCCAAATCTAAAACAAACTCGATGTGGGTACAGTATACACCTACATACATGCCAAAACTTGTGGCTCTATCTGTTGCAGTCTCTGAGATCGACGCGTTCAAGGCTAAATCGACTCGGCTGTTGATGCTGATCAAGAATAAATATATTCTGGGGGGGGGGCGGGGTTCCCCCCTGGTTGTTATATACATTTGCACAACTTCATGATCCCCTTTTCCCATTTTTAATGAGAACAGGGAATAAAAAATCAAAAAAATTTTGCACGGAGAGTCCCTATGGGGATAAAGGGTGGTCCTTCAGACT
The DNA here is from genome assembly GCA_018904235.1 of Lordiphosa stackelbergi. Classification (NCBI taxonomy): domain Eukaryota; kingdom Metazoa; phylum Arthropoda; class Insecta; order Diptera; family Drosophilidae; genus Lordiphosa; species Lordiphosa stackelbergi. The sequence goes on along the minus strand of JAEIFU010003621.1, from coordinate 7,691 downwards.
TACTTAAATTATTTATTAAGCATTGACTTATTTATGTTGTGCATAATGTTTCGAAACAAGCTTATAAGGGGTAATATTGATGCTCAGTACTTACTCGGGTGCGTGAACTTTAATGTCCCTTCAATACAAACACGAAACTATTTTCCCTTGAGGCTTCCTGTTGCTTCTTCTTTATATGGGCATTTACATTACGTCGAACGGGACATTTGTACGCATTTAAATTTAAAAAAGTCAAAATAAAGCGAATTTTGATTCCATAGGCATCACTTCCCAGCGGCACAAATGCACATTACGTAATCGAGCACCTCTTAAACACTTCGAAGGCTGTGTGTCGCACAGCATCGATTACAACCCAGTATACATTTACATTAGCATGGCCGCTTTGTGGACTGCTAGCTTTCGAATCCCCATTACTTTGTAATCGACAAGTGGGCGATAGCCGAACGCTTTTCGAAGCTCCATTACAACTGCACCTAACAATCTAAGAAATGTAATGGACGGTGTGGATGGGCCGCCCACTAAACGATACACATAGTATGCGCTGTTGTAATGCAGGTACTTTACGACGTAATGTACTTTGAACTAAAAGGTATATAGAGTGGTAATGCTATTGAAGTACAGCTCCATGTGCGGTATGTTAAGTTAAATTATTTATTAAAGGAATATTTCAACAATTTATTAGCCATTCAAATATACAAGAAAATAAAACAAATCGACTAAAAGCTATTTAAAATTAGTTGTTTTTTCGCTGATGCGGAGATGCACGCACACGCAACACGTCAGAAATCAACTAAAATACACACATATACTAATATATTTGTGTGTGAATGCCTAAAGAAAACCAAAAAAACGAACAAGCATACGAACGCAGTTCGAATTTTCGACAAACGAAGTTTCGATGACTTGAAAATCTCCGTATGACAACTCGGTATACAAAAGTGTAGCGCTAGTGTTTTATACTAGTGGGCTGTTGTAATGCATGATGTGGGCTCGCCTCATTCAGCTGTGCGCCGCTGTGGGTGTTTATAGCTCTTTAATACCCTGCAATTGGTGCACAGATTAATTTGGAAAACAATTTTGTTCTCAAGATAATCGCAAAAAACATGACATTCGCACGGAAAAAAACAGAGATGGATTTCGCGGGAAAGCATTCAAATGCCGATTTCGGCGCTAAATTTTAGAATGTAGTTTATGTCTCTTTAAAATGGTTTTAATTTCACCCAAAAATAATTTACAGTTTTTTCAAAAATTAAGCTTCAGCATTTTCGCAAGGGACAGTTTTTTCCATCAATATATTTTTATGATTCTACTTTAATGCGAAGCATAAACTTACAGTGAATTGCATTGGCATAGTTTCTCATGGTTTCTTAGGCATTCTTTTATACCCCTTTGTACCATCAGAATGATTTTAGATAGCGAAAGTACATGTAATCTATAGTCATTTTATTCCAAAAAATTATAGCAAATTTAAGGTCAAAAGAGAAAAAGGCCGTGAAACCGAATATATCCAATTGGGTAATTAGTAAATGTAAGACTAGCTTACATTAGTCTAATTTGATTGTTTCCCTATGAAAGTTCGATAAAATATAGTGTCAGCCAACCTTTTAAGGTTTGTCTTTTATTCCTCACAATTGCCTTGGGGGGAAATGCCCATATGTTTAATTGTCCATTTGGCATTTTTGTAGGGATTACTATAATATCTTTCCTCTGCATCAGGGCGTAGGCGGACATAAAAAAAATAAATTACCTCCACGGATTGAATAAAATTATTGGCGTTAGTCTTGCTTTTCTAGCCCTATTTTTATCTCTATCTATTCTATTACATTGAGGTGCGCTAAACGAGCTGCAAATAAATAAAAGAATAAAATAAAAGTTATAGCACCAGAACGAAATTTGCGTTGTTAACACGCAGTTGTTTCTATTGGTGACCCTTGGAAAGTCGATAGCATATCTATAAAAATCTAACCTTTTAGCGGAATAAAGCTAAATGTTGTGACAGTAAGTAATGCCTACAACATAGCATGATATCTAATAAAATTGGATCTACGGTAAATGTAAACCACCCCAAAAATTCTGAAATAACTTTTCTGCAATGGACAGCAAATAATAATGAATTTACGTGAGAAAACAATTGGCTGTCGACATTGGTTCTTTCTTAATTGAATTCCATTAAAAAAGAACATGGACATAAATTCTTCATAATTCGCGGTCCACCGAGGAAAAATAATTCCGGAAATTTCGGGGTGTTTTTCTAATAGTAAACATTTACCCTGAAATGAAATTGTATATTATAATTTTATATTTAGCGGGAAAATAAACAAAATTCGTGCTTAATTATGGGCCTCCACGTTTTTAAATACCTTTCGCCACGCGTTTAGTTATTGAAAGAACTAAAATTTTGTATGGTGTTATGGTCGATATTGGCCCATTCTTCAATAGCTGCCTTTCTGTGCTCGGCAAAATTCATAAAATTGGTCATTTTTTGTTTCCTCGAAATTAGATCCCAAACATTATCGATTAACCCACCCTAAGAGATAAATTTTTCGGTCTTTAAAGAATTGCTTTTTCGCTTTGGATACATGGTTTGCAGCGTTTTGGTGTTAAGAAATTGAATCGTCCTCTATTAATACATTGTCATTCGGGGGTGCCACAAAAATCTGTAGAGATTTTGCCGACGGTTGGTTTGTAAATCCCTAGAAAAAATCGCCGGTGCCACAGAACTTCGAGAGATTTCATTTTCTAATTAGAAAATCTAGTTGGAACACCAGATGTTCCATTTGATGTTCCATCTCTAAAAACAGGGCTGAATCTCTCGCAAAAAAAATTTCCGCTTATTTTAGATGTGGGTTAATTTAAAGATTAACTAAAATTTTTTGATTGTTTTATATGTTTTATGATGCTTTTTTAAATAATAATTCAATTTTAAGTCGCATTCTCCACCAATATAATGCAAAATATAAAAATTTGTTGGCGCCAAACATGAGGTATCAGTTTCCATCCCGTAATCCGCTAGCTGTCATGTAGAGGGCGCCACTTCGACAAAAGGCTCTAGTGAGAAAAGAGCTTTGCAAAATCTCCTAACAAAACATTAGAGGTTTGAGACCAACCAAAAGAAATTTCTGTGGGACCTAAGAATTGGAATTCGGTTGGAATTTGGCTGGAAGAGGTTTCGGTGGCATGTCCTAGCCAGCGCAGCCTCTGTTGCTTTATGCGCTTGACCAGAATAGTGTCCCTATAGAGCTTATACAGTTCATCATTCTTTCGGGTGCGAAAATCCTCGCCAACTTTTAAAGGTCCATAAATCCTCCGAAGAATCTTTCGCTCGAAAACTGCTGATGATATTGCTCATGTTTCTGCGCCGTATTGCAGGACTGTTTTTAGAGCGCGGTCTCTGACCTTGAATTCCCTACTGAGCCCGTAAAAGCATCGGATTTCGAGCGTGATTCTTCTTTGGATTTCCAGGCTGATGTTGGTGTCGCCGGTTATCATCGTTCAGAATTAGAAAAAAACCTCTAAAACTTAAGTTGTACTCTTCCGTTGTAAAAAATTGTCCTAGAAGCGTAGACTCCTGTTTCGAAGATACTAGGTACTTTGTCTTGTCCTCGTTTACATCATTATACATTATAGCATTACATCTTTAATAAAGATGGGGCCCGATCTGTTGGCATTTGGACACTGGCGCAGTGTATATTCCATCTGTAGGTTGAAGAAGTCACACGATAAGGTATCGCCCTGCCTGAAACCTCTTTTGGTATGAAAAGGCTCGGAGAGGTTCGTTCCTATTTTGACGTAGCTTTGAGTGCTTCTCAACGTCATCATGTAAAGTCGAACGTACTTTGCTGCAAAACTAGACAGGGCTTCAAAAACCTTGACCTTATCATTTGCGAGGGTATAAAAACTTTGGAATTTTCATCAATTTTTGAACTGGATTATTGCCTATTTCGCGATTGCTTTTATCTTTATTGCGCAGATGAAAGATATTTTTTGCAGGGACTTCGTACAACTACACTCCATTCACAATTATTGCTGGATTTACGTGTCGCCCTTTTATAATTTGACGTTTAGTTTTAAATAATTTCATTTGCTTGTACACAACTGGTAGGAATACAAATACTCACCTTTGCTTGCGAAAAACTTCAACTTTCTTGATTATGTACCGACTTCAGAAAGCATTCGGTGTTAATTGGCGAGTATGTTTGTGCCCCAGAGGCTATTGCTGGGGAACTCTGATTTAAAAGCTCTTTCTCATACCATCTCTAAAGACAGATAGACGGAAATGTCAATCCTCCACCTCTTATTATCTCTCTGATCTGTTTGTACATATAGACAGACGGACCTGTCTATATTGACTCAGCTGATCCAGAATTCATATACTTTATGTGATCGGAAATGTTTCCTTTTAGCTCTTCACAAAGTATACAATATTTTCCAAATCTGGATCATAAAGTATTCTTTGGTGAATAAAAAATTGGGCACATTCAGCAGATAATTTCGATTGCTGATGAGTATCTGCGGATTATCAGGCAGTTCTGCTTCATGTATTTTAGGAAAAATTATTATGAAAGCTTAAGCAAATGTTACTGACTTTATTTGATTCCTTATATTAAAAAAATAAAGATTGCTTTTCATCTTCATCAGAAGATAAACATTGTAAAGAAACATTAATTCTTTTATTTACGTGAGGTAATATTGGCTAAAGATGGAAATTTCAGAAGAAGGTTTTCGTTGAAATTTTTTGTTACAGCATTCGGCGTGGATTATCTCAACAAGAGTGTGTCGATGAACTCAGTTCTTTGTATGGCCATTAAGCAACTTCATAAACCACTGTAGATTGCTGGTATAGTGAATTCAATCGTGGTCGCAGTTCGCTTATTGACCAATTCCGTGAAAGTCGTCCAAAATATCGTTGTTGTGTCAGAAAATATCGTTGCTGTGAGTGAAGTGAAAATGCAAGATTGTCTTGTGATATAACGTGAGATCCCTAAACATTAGTTTCACCGGCATATGAAGGATTTTGCATGAACATCTTGCCCTAAGAAAAGATTTTTCGCGTTGGACTCCGCAAATTTGAAAATCGGTCGTATCGGATTCTGGGAAAATACTATCGCGGTGCTCCAAAAGACGTTTGTAAGATCGTCACAGGTGGCGGAATCATGTATATATGCATATGAGACGGCAACAAAACAACAATCGACCCTGTGGGTGTTCAAAGACGAGCCAAGTCCCACAAAAAATAGTCGTGCGCGAAACACTGCAAAGCAAATGGTCGCCTGTTTCTTCGGCTGAATTGGTCTAATGACCGCTGTTCCGCTTGAGTAACGTAGGACAGTCAATTCTGATTGGTACGCGACCATTTGTTGGACGGACCGCCAACAGCTTAAGACGAATCATTCTCTATCATGAAAATGCGAGCCCTTACACATCACGTCACCAAGTTACGTTTTGACCCACCAAAACGAGGAATTGATGGGTCATCCGCGGTACAGCCCTGATTTAGCACCCAATGATTTCAGGTTCAAGAATATTGTTGTTTTTCGCTTATTCAGAAAGCTTGTACAAATGTATGTAAAATCGAACAAACTTAAACTTTTTATTCAAATTTGAGAGCTAAGAGCTTAATTTAAGTCAATCTTAAATCTGCCTTTCAGTAAACTTTGATCAGTATTGGCTCTTAGGCTGGATAACAAAAATTTAAAAGAGGAAAATGCGCGTCTTACGAGATACTTGTTTTGCAGGAACCGCTAATACAACAAATGCAACATTGCCAAAACTTAAAAACATTCGAATTTTAAGGAAATTACATTCTTATTGTTTTCAAGCGCCTTAGATAAATTGTCCGTTTCATTTTTATCAGTAAATGAACATGGTAAGGGATTATTGATGCTTTTAATTATTGGTTTCTTTTGATCAAATATATTTGGTTTCTGGGATCCAAAAATACAGATAGAAGACGGTCCATGATAAAGATGCTCTAGTAGCACAGCAAGTCCCGAGAAATGCTCTAATTTAATTTAGTTTTAATGTCAACATGGAGCAAAGAATATAAGAGAGAAAGGTTGCTCAGTCGACACCGCTTCTGTCAGAAAATTGTCAGCTGTTCGCTCTTATTTACGCTCTCTAGATACTTTTTGGTCAGCTGTTCGCTCTCTCTGGATACATTTGGAATATGGTCGTCTCCCTCTAACCACAGTGATTTCCTACTGGCACTTTGAAGTATCTTTTTGGGCACTATCGTTTAACACCAGCAAAATTGAGAGGCAGCGCAAACGTTCTCTCTAATTCTAATTGCTCCATGATGTCAAAAATATACGTCAGAATAAAAGAAGACATGTCAACTGTCACCTTATTGGTGCTCTGCTTCTTCCATGCTTGCCACTGACTTTCATACCTGTCAGTGAACACTTTCAACACTAAATACTTAAATTTTGTTCCTAATATGGTTGGCAACGACAATACATGTTCACTGTGCAATTTGAGAGAAAAAGAGAACATTGTACACTTGATCGGCGTCTGCTCCATTTTGAGGGAGCACCGATTGCTCCATTTCGGCAAGGCTGATCTACAACCGCACGAGATAATAAATTCTCTGAATGGCGAAAACTGGTCGGCACTATTTAGTTTTATAAGTCTTTAAGATTCCGGAAACAAATTATTGAAGGACAGTTTTGAAAACGGCAACACCGCTACTTGGATTCCTAACTACGCAGTTGATCGATCTGATATCTGTTTAAGACCTGGCTATCCTGACGTTTCACACGTCCTCGTGTGTGTAACATTGGGCTGTGATCATGCAATACTCAAAACTTTAATTTTTGAGGCTTCTTAGAGGCAACTTTAATTTTAGTTTTAGTTTATCAAGCAATGGCTTTATAAAAGAGTATTATCGGTCAATCTACTTTATCTTTTTTTTTGTTTCTTTGTGTCATCATACGTCTATAGGGTCTTGCTGCCCAGCAGCGCTAACATGGAGCGGATCCATATAGGTCTCTTTCAACCTCCGACCCCCGCCACAATATCACCCGCTTCAGCACGCCGTGATCGAGGACTTGTGCACGGCGTGACTACTGTGGTGCGGTCATAGCCATCGTATATGAGCTTATTCGCACTCTCTTAGTGCCACTGTATCTTGACCGATAGTCTCCGAATTGTCACTCAATTCGTTTTCCAAATCATCTATCAATTCATCCGATTCCTGATTGCTTGGTAAAGCTCTCAAATATTTGCGGCGCGTGCTTTAAACGCGCGCACTTGTCAACGACTTTAATTGGTGCGCCGTCTCCAAATCGATCTTTCCCCGTCCAAATCGGAATCTGCGTCTTTTTGTTGTTTTTCAAAAGTCCGATTGCGGAAAAATCGTAAACAGCGGGCTGCGGGAATTCTGTCTTTTTAAAAATATTTGGCTTTTTTCCGCTTTTTTTAAGGTACAATTTTAAATTACTCGTATGTACAGAGTGCGATTCCCATCTCTAAGTTTTGCAAACCCTCATCTCTGTGTTATAATCTTAAGCTGCAATGACTATAAGCCAAAGTGCCGGTACGTATTAGCCAACAGCACGGAATTTAAAACCTGGCTGCGAAAGGATGTTAGCGACGCTACCAGAGTGTATTGCTCATTGCAAAATGCAGTATAACTGTAAAATTTAGTGATCTGCGTGCTCATGCCAGAACCAAAAACATAAATATGCTGAAGG
>JAEIFU010003620.1:0-26268 GCA_018904235.1 Lordiphosa stackelbergi | reverse complement strand
TTCCTAAAAAATGATATTCAGAGAAACAATAACGTTTTACATGTAACGAAATTATACATTTTGGTTGATAATAGTCTCTATTAAGCACGCTTTCTCTATATTTATCAATATTCTTACTAAGGAACGGTTTAGTTTTGTGCAATTTACATATTGTGCGACATGTTTCAAGAACACTTTGTGCTTGCTATATAAATAAAGTGCGCTCGGGTAGACTTTTCTAACATTTTGTTAGCATTCCTTTTATTTTACTCAGGACCTCGTAAACTGAACACACGAATGACTTCTTAGCGCATATGACTATCAAAGAAGAGAGCGACCAAATCATAAGCACTCAAGACTTAAGAACTCAGCAAGCCACAAGCCCTGTAGCGCAGTGAGATTTATAAAAGATTTATAAAATTTTTTGTTTGTTTATTTTTTAAGCCCTAGAAGGAAGCACCTCCGACCACATAAAGTATTTATATGTATTTCTGATCAGCATGACAAGCTGAGTTGATATAGCCATGTCAGTCTGTCCGTCTAATTCTATGTTACCTCCTCCGTCAGTTTTAAAGATATCTAAACCAAACTTTGCTCAAAGTTTTTAGGTATAAGTACGCTGCACATTTGTCGGAGCCGGTCGAAGGAACGATTAGTCGAAAATCCAGTTTTAGTGAAAAAGCTTTTTTGTTTCCAGCTTTCCAGCTATGAATTTATTCTGCTTTAGACAGAATTTGATCAATTTCGGCCATCAAAAACTGGCCACACGAGGTGGCGCCATCTATTGGTCAGCTTGGAAGTCACTCAACTAACACTGTTAAAAGCCAATGGAGATTATTTTCTAACATATCATTCAAAACCTTTATTTCTATCAAGGTTGCAAACCGGTTCGGAGTCAAACCGCTCGGATTCGAGAAAGTTCTTAGAAAAAATGTTCTTACATATTTACATTCAATCTCAGTTGTGACTTCTTTTTTTGGGATCCAAGAAACTTAATTTTCAAAAGAAACAATGGCAAAGAGCATCCAAATGCCGGTCTGGCTTTAGAGAAAAACTTGCAGCAAAAATTAAAGTGTTTGATCCTCAATATAGAACCAATTAAAAAAGCATCAATGATTTTTCGACCAAGTTCATTTATTTTGTATGAACATGAAATGGAATCTTTAGCTAAAGAGCGACTTCTTTGCTTCTTTTGGAGGAATTCTAAGATTACCTAAAGATTCTAATATCTTAAAGGTTTCGGTGAACTATCATTGTAGACAGAAAGTCGCATATGTTGCATTAGCTGTTCCTGCAACACAAGTATCACCAAATTTTCTTCAATAAGTTAAATTTGTTTGTCTGCACAGAGGTAAAAAACCGAGATCTAAAACTTGTACGGGCTTGACTGGGAATTGAACCCGGTACCTTATGCACTTAACGTATGGAATGACGCGCCGACACATTCAGCCGTTGCAGACTTTTGCAGATTCACATCTAGAGGGCTACTTTTGCTTGGTTGAGCTGTCAAGAGAGAGGTCAAAAAGAGAGCCAACTCGCTCTCTCTGTTGAAAACCAGTTTTGTTGTTATTTAAAGCAAATTTTATCCGAGTGAGAACAACTTTACTCATTCCAGGAACATTTTTCTCAAGAATTTTGAGACCATCTTGTTCTTATATAAGTTGAAGGCAGTTTATTTTCTGAAAATTTTGTATTTTAACTGAACCTTGTTTTAAACGAAAATACTCCTGCTCCGGAAGACCGAGAATTTCTTAAAAATTTTTCTTAAACGAAATAAAATCGGAAAGAAAAGCTTAAGTAAAAATTCTTATGCCCCTTACTTTTCAAAAATAAAAGATTTAATAGAAAAAAAGGAATAGAAATTCATAAAGAAAAAGTTTATAGAAAAGTAAAATTAGTTCTTCAGTGTAATAATTGAGCAAAAAATGCTCATGGAACACAAGACTTAGTGAGGTTATATTCGTTTTTTTCCAAATAATTTTGAACCCATTTTGGAGTTAATTTTCCGAACATTTGAAACTTTTTTCAAATATGTTTAAATTTTCTACCATTTTAATACTGAAAAGAACTCATTTCTCAGAAGTTTCTGGCAAGTGACTTGTACACTGACTAAAACCAACCTTCGATGCCTCATTAATGAAAAATAATTGCTAAACCTGTGAAACGTGAAAGTCCCTTACAGCACGTAGATGCCATCAAATTGAATCTAAGCATCGCATAGGGCACGTGTAAATCACGCAACCTCGAACATACGCTTCGATCGATCCATTATAAAAATCGTTAAGACGACCTTCACTTAATTGCGGCGACTGGCATGGGGAATGAGTTTTACATGACGCCCTAAACGCGATATAAAGAAAAATTGGAACATACTCGTACCCGGTTGATTCTGGGTATGGGGGGTGGACTGCGTCACCGTCTGAACCGCCCGCTTCCGCTTGGCGTGCGCACAGCCCCAAGGCAACCTTGTGATCTTGTTTACTGTTTAGCGACCCCACCACATCGGAATAGACAGACAGAGACACACACAGACCAAAAACCGAACCTGTCGCACTAGGGTGGCGTCATATCGTGCGGTGGCTGCCGCTGCTGCCGCTATTTTCACCTTCTATGGCCAGCGACGTTGTCGTCGTCGCGTTGGCCGCATGAATCAGCAAAGCACGCTCTCTCGCCTGTGAATCCCGCTCCGGCAGAGGTGAATTCTCACTGGGGGTTTTAATATATTTCCAAAAAGGAAGAAGTGTTGGAGGTACAGCTCACCTACGGCACAGGTAGCAAACGAAAGCGCTAGCCTACCTCCTACCTACACTCTCACAGGCCGGTATCTCTGTGTGTCTCTTTTTTTCGTGCAGGTATGCCCCCGCCTGGTCGTGTGGCTCGAGCTCGCGCTCGCGTCTCGTCGCGGCGATTTAGCCAACAAACCTGTCGATCAATTCGTCAGTCTTCTGCTGTTAGTCCAGCGATAAGGTAGTCTACGTATCTCACTCAGCCGACACGATCGTGCGCCCTCGTTCGTACTCGGGCTCGTGTATTTGTATCTTTTAACCGCACTGCAGTCAGAACCCGACATTCATTCGCTTGCCGTTACTCAAAGCGTGCGGTTCGTTCTCTACAAAAAACGCCAAACCGAAAAACAACCGAGAGCAACAACACAATCACATAATATTTACGTAGTTTTTGCGTGAAAGTGAAAAGAACTGAAATTGAAATTCAAATTGCAGCAAATTAAAGAAAAAACCACAAAGAACTTTTGCTGCCAAGTGAGAATAAACAACAAACTGTGTCTTAAAATTAATAAACAATTCCTGGCCGAAATGGTTACCGGCGTGACAGCAGCCAATATGACAGCCAATGTTCTGGGCACCGCGGTGGTGCCCTCGCAGCTGAAGGAGACGCCGCTGAAAAGTGATCGTCGGGTAAGTTACAGAAACAGAAAAAATGGATTACGCCCCCAAATGCATTTCCTTTTTGGCCAACAATTTGTTGTCGTCTCCCACATGTCAACCCAAAACAGCCGACGGCTTCGCCAACACACGCGCTTGGCGTTGGTGGTCGTTTTTACGTGGTTGTTTTTCATTCATGGAGTCTCTCTGCCCACTGTTGAGGCATCCAAGTCCAAATAGAGTCTGCCACTTGGCGCGTGCGCCACCGCGTGGTGGCAGCAATTTTGGCCAAAACCGTTAAGTTAGAGAACCAAATTTGGTCGACCTTGTTGTTGTACCTGGTGGTACACACACACACTCTATATTTTTAGCTGGGATGCCTCGTTTGCGGCTGTAATTTATAACCGCCAAACTATTTTTATAATGTTATATAAATAGAGCACGCGCCGTGCGACTAAATGTTGGCTGTCAGCCAGTTTTAGACTCAGCTTCTCAGGCTCGCGGCCTCTTCGGTGTGTCCAATTAAAGACCCATGCAGCTTCCTCTATTTTTGGGTCGCTGCATGAGGTCAAATTAGCTATGCAAAAAAAAATTAAGAAAGAAAGAAACCAAAAAAAAAACTTTGACTAATTTGTACATTTTTTTTTTGTATTTCTCTGCTTACAGTCAAATAAACCCATAATGGAAAAACGCCGACGCGCTCGTATTAACAATTGCTTAAATGAGCTCAAAACTTTAATTTTGGATGCCACCAAAAAAGACGTAAGTATTTAGAATATTTTTATTAAAAAAAGGAAATGCGCTTTAAAATAATGAAGATTTAAAAGAGGAAGAGGGAGACATAAGAAATATTTGAGGGAAGAAGCTATATATATATGTAGAAAGGTCTTAAGCATCAAAAGCAAGCCAAAGTTTTTAATGAAATATTTTGACAAATTTCATTTTTGTCATTCTTACAGAAATACAGTGTATAAATGAGATAATCACACAGGCAAATAATTTGCACAAATTTTGATGAAATTTTGTCTAAATATCCAATCTTAAAAATAAAACTTACTTACTTCCATAAGCAAATAATTTTATCAAATATGGCAAATAAAGTTTTCTATTTTGTCCTATTTAGCCAAATTTTCAACACAATTTGTGCAAATTATTTGCCAACAAAGTTTTCTAATTTAACCTATGTAGCCAAAATTCTCAACACAATTTGTGCAAATGATGAAAATTTGTCTAAATATCCAATCTTAAGACTATAATTATGGTTCCATACGCGAATAATTTGATCAAATATGTCCAACAAGTTTGGTACTTTGGCCTATTTAGCAAAATTTTCATAAAAATTTGAGCAAATTATTTGCCTTTGTGAACATAGTTAGCTAAAAGATCTGATAAACCAGCTTAAGTCTTAAAAAAATTTTATTTTCAAGTTTAGGTAAAATTCAAAAATTCTTCAAGCTAAAGAATCAATGTAAACTCCACTTGCAAATAATTTGCACAGATTTTTTGAGAATTTTGGCTAAATAGTTAAAATTAAAAAACTTTGTTGGCAAATAATTTGCACAAATTTTGTTGAGAATTTTGGCTAAATAGGTCAAATTAAAAAACTTTGTTGGCAAATAATTTGCACAATTTGTGTTAAGAATTTAAAACTTTGTTGCAAATAATTGCACAAATGTGTGTGAAAAGTTGCTAAATAGGTCAAATTATAAAACTTTTTTGGCCATATTAAATTTGCCAGCAAATTCTGTAATCAATTCTTTAAAGTAAATGGCTAAATAGGACAAATTTAAAACTTTGTTGCCAAATAATTTGCACAAATGTGTGTTGAAAATTTGGCTAAATAGGTCAAATTATAAAACTTTTTTTTGGCCATATTTGATTAAATTATTGCCATAGTTTTAGTTTTAGGTCCAGCAAAATCTGTAATCAATTCTATTAAAGCTAAATTTTCATCAAACTTTAAGGCAAATAATTTGCCTGTTGAAACTTAGCTTAAGGTTAGAAAGTCAAAAAGGCGATAAGCCAACAAATCTGGGAAATGGGATATAGTTTTTGATTGAAGGGGGAAAATTTGATAAAGAAATGAAGTTTGAATAATTTTTTAAAGATTCCAAAACAAAAATAAAAGTAATGCTTTCGTTCAGCACAGATTTTATTAGGCCTTTTACTTAATAGTTCTTTCATCTGCAGGTTACCAGAATAATGATAGTCATAAGGAGTTTTTCTTACTAGGGAAAATAGTATAGATAGTCAGAAGAAATCTAAGCTAGAGTATTAGGCCTGTTCCCGTTTTCGATTTCGATCAAACAGTGAGGAATTGGAATTGTTATATGTTTTTGGGCTCATGATTTCAAAACCCATTTGTCTTTATTCGACCCTCTTGATGGCAAGTCGTTATTGCAGAATTCTTTAATAACTTATCGGGCCTGTTCCGAATTTCGAGTCGATTTTCGTGTAAACGTTAAAATTTTGCAGTCGAATTAAATAACGTTGTATAGAAAGTGAGAAGAAAAACTACGCCTACTAGATCAGGGATAACAAAACTCGGAATTGTTTGAGCAGCTGAAACCGACTGCTTCATCCCAAGTAAATTCAATTCGAGAGAAAAGCATGCCGGAATCTAGTATCCACAGATTGGCTTGTCACTTACATTTACTTTTATACAACTTGCACTCGAAATACGTACGTTTACACGAAAATCGACTCGGAATTCGGAACAGGGCCATATATCAATTCCGATCAATCGATTTAGAAAACGAGAACAGGATTGGTAAAGTTATTCAATAGTTTTCTTTGACTTTTCGATTAATTCAATGCAAAGTTAAATGAGAGACCTTTATAAAAAACTTTTTACTATAAAATTCTAAGAGAATACAGACCTTGCTAGGCAGAACTTCATTATGCGTTAAGATATTCTAAATATAAATCAGCAATTGTCATGCCTTGCCCGCAGGGGCCGAAGGCTTATGCCAAAAGAGCAAACAACTATTCAGTCGCTGGCCAGGGGTCGATGAAATAGGTCAGTGCTTGTATGCTACGCTTTATTTTCGCTCACCAATGCACTCTCACTTCTTGACAAACGCTGATATAACAGACGAAGGCAATAGGTACTGTTCCATATCTAATCAGTAGCTATTCAATACCTATTCAGTACCTATTCAAGACCTATACAGTACCTATTCAATACCTATTCAGTACCTATTCAGTACCTATTCAGTACCTATTCAATACCTATCAGTACCTATTCAGTACCTATTCAAGACCTATACAGTATCTATTCAATACCTATTCAGTACCTATTCAGTACCTATTCAGTACCTATTCAATACCTATTCAGTACCTATTCAAGACCTATACAGTATCTATTCAATACCTATTCAGTACCTATTCAGTACCTATTCATATTCAGTACCTATTCAGTACCTATTCAATACCTATTCAGTACCTATTTATTAGCTACTCAGTACCTATTCAGAACCTATTCAATACCTTTTCAATACCTATTCAGACCTTTTTAGTACCTTTTCAGTACCTATTCATACTTTCAATTGAGATAAAATCAAATGATTATTTCAAATTATAAACCTAGGCCTTTTCTCAAATCGACTAAAAATTATTTATATCACATAGCTTCATATATGAATAGAAACACTTTAGAACAGCTTGGCTAGCTGTCTTATTCATACGAAAACGAAATTATATTTTAGTCATCTAAAAACAGGCCTTAAGAGCTGGACAAATTTCATGTTGGGCATAGTTAGAGCTGCAGAATGACCGGAAGGTACATATGAGTGAACCATAAGGGAACTGAAAAATTTGAAAGTTTGTAGGGCTGATAAACTCTTAAATGATAAATTATAAATTGCAAACCAAAAATTAGTGATAATTAGATAAAAAAAAACGCCTAAGTTCAAGGTCAAGAGTCTAAGCTAAAGGTTTTCGAGGACCACAAATGTTGTTACAAAGCACACCACCATAGAAACACACACAGAATCAGGGTCTGCACTGCCATAAGCAAAGTTCGCATATTTCCTTATTTTCCACTTCCAAACCTCAAAAAAAAAACACCTCACTAATCTCCCACTTCTCCATCTCTTGCTCATTTCAGCCCGCTCGCCACTCCAAATTGGAAAAAGCCGACATTTTGGAGAAAACAGTGAAACATTTGCAGGAACTGCAACGTCAACAGGCAGCCATGCAACAGGCGGCCGATCCCAAAATCATCAACAAATTCAAGGCCGGCTTTGCCGATTGTGTAAATGAAGTGGGTCGTTTTCCGGGCATTGAGCCTGCCCAGCGTCGTCGTTTGTTGCAACATCTGAGCAACTGCATTAATGGTGTCAAAACGGAATTGCATCATCAGCAGCGGCAACAGGCAGCAGCAGCAGCAGCAGCCCAATCCATACACGCTCAAATGTTACCCTCACCGCCCAGTTCCCCGGAACAGGATATGTCGCAACAGACCTCAACGGCCACCGCCGCACCCTATCTTTTTGGCCAAATCCAACAGAATGCCAATGGTTATTTTCTGCCCAATGGCATGCAGGTGATACCCACTAAATTGCCCAATGGCAGCATAGCATTGGTATTGCCCCAGAGTCTAACACAACAACAGCAGCAACAGTTGTTGCAGCAGCAACAGCAACAGCAGCAGCAGCAGCAATTGGCCGTGGCTGCGGCCGCAGCAGCAGCAGCAGCCGCGGCTGCTCAACAGCAGCCACCTATGCGTACCGCCAGCACCGGATCGGCCAGTTCACACTCCTCAGCGGGTTATGAGTCGGCGCCCAGCAGCAGCAGTAGCAGCAGCCACCACCATCATCATCATTATGCCCCACCCAGTCCGGCCAATTCGGCGTACGAGGCCATGGACATTAAGCCCTCGGTTATACAGCGTGTGCCCTTGGAGCAGCAACCCTTGTCGCTGGTGATCAAGAAACAGATCAAGGAAGAGGAACAGCCCTGGCGGCCTTGGTAAATCCAAGTTGGCTCAACTGAAGGAATCTCCCCGCTTTAAAGACTGATGGGCGTTACACACAAACACCTACACACACACACATTCACCCACACACCCACGCGCAGGCGTTGTGAGCATGCGCAAGACATTTCACCACATTTCGCCAGGATCACGCAAATGTTGCTTTGAAGTGCCAAAAAACATGCGACTTCCTGTTGGTCCTTTACTTCCTTGAGAGTTTTTCCCAAAAACCCTCAACGAGGTCAAGACTTTCATACACGCACACACAAATTGTTATAAATTATTTATTATTATTATGTAATTCATTTAAAAACAACAACAAAAAAACGGTATTTTTCTTACACATCGCCAAACTACCTCAATCCAAGTACTTGGTGTTGAATTGCCTCATGTAGAGTATCATTTATTGTTTTTTTTTCATCCGTCTCTCTCTTTCTCTCTCTCTGCTTAAGCAAAACAGCAAATCAGCAAAAGTCTTCCACACACACAACAAAAGCTGAATACTTTTTCTGAAAAAGTAAAAAACAAAAACAAACAACAACATTTTGACACATATTTACATACATATATCTCCATTTTTAATATAGTTTTGTACATTAATGCTAAGCCTCTTAGGGTTTTCTCTTGCTTTTAAGTTTTAGATGAAGGAAAAAAAAATGTAGATTTGTAAGACCACGTGATATAGAGAACATAATGAGTGTCTAAGAATGAAAACAAAAACAAGAAAAGATTGATAAAAACAACAACAAACAAAACAACACACTAAAAAAAAAAAACAAAAAACCAACACAAAGAATAAAAAATTTAAAAATTTTTACTAAAAAATTAAACACACCCAAAGAGTTTTTCTTTCTGCCGGGGCTGGGATTGGGGTTACCAAATTAGCAGTACCACGAAAATTAGCAAAACCATAATTCATCAGGTGCGAAAATCAACGCAATTTATGATTGACCATTGTGGCTTGGTGTCAGCCCAAGAATTATGACTGTGTTTTTTTTTTTTATTTATTGACGCGCCATTCTCAGAGGCTCGCTTCCTGCGATATCAGTCTGAAAAGAACAAAAAAAAACCCAAGTGATCTGGAAAAGACTGGCATTCACTTGACTTCTATACATCCGGAATACGAGTACTTAACCAGATAAGAAAGCGAATCAAATTCCTGTACGCCAGTCAGAATTGTGTTCAACGATTTGATCTTACAACTTAACTATGCCTGGGTTTTGGGTTGCCGCTCAATTGAGTGTGAATCAAGATCAAAATTGAGGGGAAAAAAGCTAAATTTTAACAATAAACTCGGTCACTCGGACGACCAAAGTGATAAACTATAAGAGTGGTGCCACACACGAACTGTGTGACTCGATCGATTGTCTGATTAAAGGCTAGAACCATCTGGCTTTAAAATTGGGAAATATTTGATATTTTTAAAATTGTAAAAAATTAAAATGAATTGAATCAGTCTATCTATCTATAACGGCTTGACCGATTTTAATGCAATTTTTTTGTATAGAATAGGTTTTTAACTGGATTTCGTAACGCTAGGTGTCTTGGGTGTAACTCTGCAGAACATTCTTTAGAATTGACGACGCAGCAGGCTGCTCATCTGTGTCACTCTGTGAAAATTTTGTAAATTACTAAAATATCGGAATATCGTTTTTCATCAAATGTTTCAATTTGGCCTATCTGTGTTTTCAACAATGCCAGCAACACGTAGGGGTGGCTATTTGGGCCGTCGAACGAATGCAGCAACACTTATGCGATAACACATAAAGTACCTGGGGTTCATGATAGACCACAGGCTAAACTTTAGAGAGCGAAGCAAGCAACAGGGCAACGGCTCTAGCCAGAATCATGGCGAACACCGGGGGACCAAAGCAGTCCAGAAAAATACTCCTGGCAAGCGTTGTGAGCTCAATGATGCTCTCGCAGCCCCAATCTGGGCCCCAGCTATGGCATACAGCTCCTATGTGCGTGGAGCAAATGCAGTGCAGCGCATCTGCTCACTCAGAGTTATAAGTGCATACAGAACGGTGTCAAATGATGCGGCCTTGGTGGTAGCGGGACTTATCCATTCTACCTAAAGGCGCAAGAGGCTGCGTATTTGAGCAAAGGAGCTCCAGAAGACGTCACGACGACAACCTACAAGACCGAGGTACACATGAGAGCACTGCAGAAATGGCAAGATCGGTGGCAAAGTTTGAGCCAAAGGACGATGGACGCACAAGCTTATCCCTAATATAAAATGTAAAATTGGCTGTACAGCCCCAAAGGACCAAATCTCCTGGCGTGTGCACTTTTAAATTTTCGCACAAGAGAATGGGACCTAAGTTTAACGCCTAATCCGAACGGCAAGGATTGGGAATTTGCTTTTTGGGGTACCCGTAACATAAGGACATGGACAGCAACTTTTGACGGCACACGGGTGCATGAAATCCTATCTTCATAGGTTCAAGCACACCGGCGATCCGTACTACCCAGGCTGATATGGGCAGTCGGTCATTCAAGACGCAGAACATGTCTTCTTTGAGTGTCCGTCGTTCGCTTATGAACGAACCGATTTGAGTATAAGGGTGGGGAGGACACCAGCCGTTGGCAACCTGGTGAATAATTTTGCTCAAATCAGAACAAAATTTACAAAAAACTGCTTTCCGCAGAACGACTGCGAAGTTCTAATTCATTGGAGAGAATCCTAGGTGAGCCTTGGGCAATTCTCCCGGCGAAGTAATACCTAAAGGTAGTCCCGCGGGGAATCGGGATGTGGGTGGCTTGTGTAGTGGGTGCGGTAACTCTAGTCCCACACTTTGTTGCTACTGTCTAGCTCCAAACCGGTTTAAAGCTTTCACCCCTACACAAAAATAAAAGCATGCGAAATGTTATGGCAGCAAGAACAGATCAACAATTACATAAAACAAATGAAATTTTGCTTGTCAGAATGTCGCAATTGCGTTCTTCTCAATCACAAAAGGCACGAGCTTTCCGAAGTCAACAACAACAATTGGAGCATAGACAAGCCCGGCGGACAGATGTTAACACACGCAGAACAATTGGCCGACAACGCCAACAAGTACATCAAGCATTTACATCTGCATCGAGTATGAGCCAGATATCGAATATTCAGCTCATACAAAAGTCCTGATTGGACTTTGCTCGGAGCAACAGAAATAATGCACACTACAGTTTAATTTAACCTTTAAAATCAAAAGCCAAGTTTACCATAAAGCAGGCTCATTGCTGACAATGCCAAACGAACCACATATATTTTTACAAATCTACTTATTGTTTGCTCGATTGATTTCCTCGACTGCTATCATTTTCTTTTATAGACCAAACACTTTCATTAGATTCGTTATATATTATTTAATAACCGAACTATTCACCAAAATATTTATTAGAAACAATTTATTAAACAACAACTGGGGTATATATATAAACATTCACATCTACCCATACATCATTTACTTTACAAACAAGGGTGCATAATTTCGTATATAAATTTTTATCATTCGGATTAACTTTCATTACAAATATATAATAACGATATAGTCAAATATGGCCGCCATTTCGATGACGGCTTCCCAACGAGATGACAACTCTATAATGCCCCTCAAATAGAAGCTCTACTTCCGGTAAAAAAACTCGGATTCAATTTTCACAGGACTCTCTTGTGGCCAACTTCCGACTACCAAGCTCATTCTGCCATGGACAGAAAAGTTGGTGGAATCCACTTCTGGTGCAAGATCCGGACCATAAGGGTGGATGCAAAGAACCTCCCTATCCGAGGCTCCCGGAGCTTCTGGCGCGTCACCAGATGTGTGTGGCCTGGCGTTGTCCTGATGGAAGACAATTCGGCCTCTGCTTGATCAAAGATGGCCTCTTCTGCATAGTGCTGCATTCAACGTTATCCGTTGTTGGCAGTAAGGTCCGAGTTGGAGGCGTTGGGCCATAGGGGGAGTAGCTCATAGTGGATGATTCCCTAGCCAATCCCCAACAACAGAAGAATCTTCCTGGCCGTCAATCCAGGCTTGGCCACCGTGGGCAGCTTCACAGCTGACCACGACCGTTTGCGCTTCCACGTTATCGTGTGACCACTTTTCATCGCCAGGTCACCATCCGCTCAAAAGGGGTCGAAATTGTTGCGATTCAGAAGCGATTCGCACGCATCCATACGGGCAAAAATGTTCTCCTGCCTAAGTCGTGCGGGCACCCACTACATCGAGCTTCTATGCTTCATGCCCAGCTCTTGGCCGATGCTACGGCTGCAACTATGCCGGTCTCTTTGATCAATTCAATGTCGACATAATTTTCGACGACAGGCCTTCCGGACCGTGGCGCATCTCCGATCACCTCTGCACCAGAACGAAAACGTTGAAACCATCGTTTAGTGGGGAATTGGAAACTGTATCAGGTCCATGAACTGCACAAATTTCATTGGCAGCATGAGATGCATTTTTGCCTTTATCGTAGTAGTACTGTAAATATGCCGTATTTTTCTCTTTATTTTGCTCCATTTTTGCGACGCTACAACTTATGAAAACGACTAAAAACAAACAACAATAAATCAAACACGTGTTAGTAACGGAAAGAGCTTTCAAAAAGCTCTAGCGTGAACCATGCGACGAATACAACTACAACTACGCTTGCAGACAAGCTATTGTGTTAACCAAGTGAATGGAAAACATAAAAGCTGTTTTGCTAACAAGAGTATTCCGACCAGTAGTATTCCGGTACGACTCATTGTGGAATTTACAACAAATCTTGGCAAAATGAGTTGGTTTACCTTATATCTTTTTTCTGTTTTCTTGGGGTAGAATTCTAAAAAGCCTAATGATGAGACTTCAAAATTAAGTTGGCTGCAACATTGTCCGATTCGATTTAGTACTAGTGAAGCCATTTCTTAAAAATCCCTTATAAAATTTTTGTACAGGTAATAGGTTGTCTGTATAGATGTACAAGAGGCCAAATACTATTTGTTTATATTCAAAGAGCCATGCTTGTGTGGGATTCAGAAGCTTTTTCATGTCTGGATCATATAGAACATTTTTTTTAATAGATAACCGAAGCTGGGATTGATCCAAGAAGCCAAGATTTCTCAGAGAGAACGGGGCACAAAAGTATAGTAAAATTTATCGAACTACTGAAATAAAAACCGTAAAACATACTTTTCGACTCTTATATGTGGGCAAATCTTAAGGCGCCTAACCATTTTTCAAATAGGGAAACTGTAAATAGTCCGAAAAAGTAAATCAAGCAAAATGGGTCTATCTCTAATTGACGGATTTTTGGAATTATAAATGCGGACGTGCTAAACATAACGAAGACCAATTGCTGCAAAATTCTTCAATATTAATGACTAACAAGTACAAAAATATTGTACTTTTTGGCCTAGTCATTCTTATAAAAAAAAACGAATGCCAGTTTTACTTTATATATGTTTTGGTACTTTCCAGTATTTACAGGAAGTTTCAAGTGTGATGTGCGCAATATTTTGTCATAATAAACAGATTTCTTAAGAATGAAATAAAAACGGAAAACCCCTTAAAATTGGATCACATGTCATGAAAGTTTGTTTACAAAATATTTAACAAATTTAAATCAAAATTTCAAATCTAAATTCTCCCCAGAGGTTTCGGTTTGCAGAATTGATTCATAAATATAAACAGGAAGTATTTAAGGGAACAAAATTTTATACAAAAAGTACCACAATACCTAACGGAATACAAATAATACAGTTCAACACATCTCTTACCACTAACCAATTAGTTTGTGCTTAAAAATATAATAGAAAAATATTAAAAGAAAATGTTCAAGAAACTTCCTGAAAAAAAGTATAACTTATTGAGTCATTCCCACAATATGTAAACAAATTATACTTCTTCGTATGTCCCCAAGGGTCCTCTAAATCAATTTTGATATATAAAATAAAATCCCTGAGTCATTAATCTGGCTATAGCTTGATAAAGTCGAAGGTTCTCGATTTCAATACAAAGAATTATCCAGGGAATTGCTAAAGCAAAACGAGTCATCGCAAGATGAAACCAATTGCAATATGATGCACTCCATTTCAAGGAGTCGCTGTGACAAAATATGTGTAGATTTGTTGTTCTAATCTGTGCAAATCCCATACTCGTGACAAAAGTTTCCACGAAGTCTAGCAGAAAGCACCGCATCATGCTGATAATAGAAACCTGATAAAAATAAATAAATTTTTGTTTTTGCTATTTTTTTCATGAATCAAGTGCACAGCACAAACAATTAGACCCGGCTCTGCGCAGTTGCTGCAAACTGGACGAGACGAAAAAATGCAACTGCATTATAGTATTCTCGTATGGCTGATCTGCAGTGCTGGCTAGGCCAAGCGTCATGTTGTCTGCGATAAACAAAATGATCATAAACTGGTCGTGCGCAATGAAAGTCTTGAATAAACAATAAAGATTTTAAGACAGCAAAACAACTCGTAAATTCTAGAATATCATGCACTACAATGTGTACGAATACGAGCACGAACACGAGTATAGTATGCTTGACAAATAAACTGGATTATGCACTTGGAACCTATGATTAGCATGGGATGAGTCATAGGTGGGTCGAGCTTTTGGCAGATATGAGTCATACATACCACCAATTTACCACAATCACTTGTTCAACATAAACTTTTCAAACCCCCCATAAAACACAGAGAAAGTTTACATGATGAATCATTGATAATGATTAGACGTGAACGTAAAACAGGATCTCGGAATTTCTTGACTAACTAAAGTAATTAATTTGTACTTACCCTTTATCTAGGGGGAAAAATGGAAAGATGCTTAGATCACACCCTACGTACGACCTATAAGCGGACATTCATAGTAAGATCTCTAAGGAGTTATCCGACTCTTTTTAATACGACGATGTGGTAACCGTCTAGGTGAGACGATGAGGTATCCGAGAGAGTCATTGGTAATTCGAGGGTGAGACGATGAGTTCAGTGGGAACGATGCGATAGCCGCTAAATTTTGCGAAGGCCTAAGAGTGTGGCAATGTGGGTATACTGGCGGAAGACCAGTGAGTGGTATTTTTGTGAAAAGAGAAATGAATTAACATGAGAATATTCGAATGTAATGAAAATTATGTTAATTAGAAAATAAGCAAAGTTTTATTGGAAATGTAATTAAAAAGAAAACTGAAGATGTTGTATGTAATGCGAATGTAATAGAAATCGAATAAGTTACATTATAAATAAATTCTGTACAAGATTAAATTGTTTTTTGTGATATCTTAACGAGTACACGAGGACGTGTAAACGTCAGGATGGCCGTGGCGCTGTGAATTTGTTAGCAGCCTGAGTAGGCTTGGTGTAGGCTTTGTTGCTCTTGTCAGTAATGGCAGTGTTGGTAAAAGAATGCCGTGAATAGATTTTCTCAGAAAGGTCTGAACGAGTGAGACGGACCGAGCTGCTGATGGACGTAGTCCCTTGAGTGTGAGTGAGATGGCAATGAGTGTCATCAGAGTGTGCCGGGTCATTACGTTTGACAATCGGAATTAACAAGTTTAACATCAGCACTCACTTTCTCTCGGGAATTCGTTTAACGCGCACAGCTCCACAATATCGCCCCAAACGAGAGCGTACGGCGGCTCTTTCTACTTAAGCTCTACTACTTTCGGGACTAGACTCAGCTCAGATTTGGGAATACAAAATAAACCCAAAGATATTACATTAATTACATCTTAAAGGCCGTCAAATAGAAGGCCCTATGCGTGCGCCGCGCATTCATTCTTGTTTTCCGCATAGAGAAAGCCATGCGAATAGCCCTCACGCATAGCCTAACAACAACTTCATTTGTGTTCTCCCTTTTCGTTCTCTCATATGCTTCTTCAAAATTCGAACGCAACAATATATGTAGATGTGATTGCGTCCTCTTCAATACAGATTAATGGGACGAATGATTTCATGTGTATCAGATAGCCACGAGCACACAATACTCGGGGTTTCTCTTTCTATTTTTTGTAGGTGTTGTTGCTTGAGACGTGTAATAAGCTATAAGCTGGCTCTGTGCATAGATTGTAGAAGTATATATGTGCAGAAAAAAAAATGCCGGAAAAATTTCTAGCCTAAAAAGAATGAATTGACCCCAACCGTACTCATTGTATATTTTTACGTTATTGACGAAAAAATAGATTTAAGGATTGAACAATGGTCCCAAAGTCGATTTATTTTTTAAAAGAGTATATGTCCCAGTGGTTATAGAATGAAGTGCAGCCCTCAAAGTTTTGCGAAGCTCTGAAAGTCAGCCCTTCATTTAACTCCGCACCTGACTTTTGTTGTGTCAAAATTCTGTCCAAGTTTATTGCATTTAAAATAAGCGAAAATTTATTAAAGCAATTGAAGTAAACTATGGAAAATAATGTCCAAGGTATGTTTAATACAATTTCATTTGAGTTTGCTCTATATATGTGCTTTGTCCTCTGTCCGATGTGTTTTTGTTGAGTGTTGTTTTAGGCAAAATTTTCTGTTTCGTGGAGCAGAATTTTGGTGGATTGTCGTAACTGTTAATGCAATATTTTTCATTAAAGTGTCCTCTATACAATAGTCTAATTGGTTTTTTCCCAATTTTCCGGCCACTTCGGGTTTAAGCAGTATGGAACCATTTTGTGATGAAGATAATACTATTATTATAATGATACCGATTCGGATGGATCCAATATTGAGAATAAATACTGTTTACATTTAGATTCTAAATTTAATGATTAAAAATATAACCTAATTAAAGCTGGGTTAATAGATTAGCTTCTGTAAATATTGCATTTATTACATCATCAAAATCAGCTAAACTCATGCTAGTCGTTTATATGGCAGTTATATAAAATAGTAGTTCAAATTGAACAAAATTTGTTAGAACACCTTCGGAGCCTAAAATACGTCTATAAACTGAATTTCAGTTCAATAGTTTGAAAAACAACAAAGTTATAGATAATCGGCCAGATCGTTTATACGGCAACTATATAAAATAATGGTCTAAATTGAACGAATCTTTGTAAGTCGCCTTGGGGGCCCGGAATATGAGTATAAACCAAATTTGGTGCAGAAATCTTTATAATTAGACTTTATGCCAAAAAAAAATAAAACCAACTTTGGGACCATTGGCCAAACAGGCCTGTTCTCTATATCCAATTTGGATTTTGAATAAACGTGTGTCCGTTAAACTCTATGTTAATAAGGTTATATGGAAGGTGACACTCATTACTTTTTCCCCACACCCTTTTTTGGGAACCAAAAAACCCGGCGGGTTAAGTCGTTGGCTGAGCCGCAAAGAGTTGGCACTTTGCTTACATTGTGAACCAAGATTGGGTCGCCAGTTCTTTTTTAGTTATAAATCCAAAAAAATAAATCCCACCAGCTCCACTTTTTTTCACCTTGTACCTTGTCCTCTCGCTGCGTTGCGTCGCGAACTCTTTTGGTCATAACTTATGTATCGTTCATTTGATCTTTATTATTTCTTCGGCAAATCGATTAATAATCTTAATGCCTTAATATCAGTAGAAAGAACGAACCACCTATCTGCAAAACAGTAAGAATTTTGACGTTTTTACCAAATTGCGAGGACGGGAGGAGTCATAGCAAAAATTAAAAATAAACTTGATCTGCCTGCAAGTATAAGAAGTTTATGTCTCATACATGTCGAACCTCTATCTCTTACCATCTCTGAGATCTCTTCGTTCACACAGAAAGACAAACAGACGGACACTGCTATATCGAATCGGTAAAAGGTTCAGTGTCGGGTCTTTTATTTTCATTGTTTGGTTCCGTTTTGGTACCTCAATTTTTAGTACGGATTAGCGGTCAAAATCAAACAAAGAGTATGTAGTCCTCACGTGCATTTGATAAAACAATAGAACGTTTTTTGCTAGCCGCTCGTACGACCTCTTTAAAGCTCTGCTGCCCAAAAATTTGCATCAAATTTTATAAGTCTCTTGACATAGCTAAAAATGAAAGTATTGTATCACATAACGATGGGCAATTTGTTTCATCTTTACAAATTCACTAACAGAGCGATCAATATAAATGGGCAAACTTCAAACTGAAGCTTTCTAGCGTTGACACTTTCTAGAATATTTATTCTTTTCAAACAACATCAACAAAAACATTAAGCTTCTTATCAACTATGCCCATCACAGTCCATCAATGAAATGGTGGGAAAATGGCATGAAATGCAAATCGTTTAAGTAGTAGAACAAAAGAATTTGATAATGGGGACTTTTTTGTTTCGAGGTGTAGAACTTTAATTGAAATATTATGCTGAAATTATTAAGGTTTTAAAATATGCTTTGAATAGGGTTCAAAAACTGATCGCAGAAATAATTCAAGATACTGGAGCTTGAAATTTGGGGAATAGGTTGCTTATATAGAGTGAAAATGTGCTTCGATACAATTTGTGTTCGGTTCAAAATGTGGTTCTGAAGCATTTATCAAAAATTTAAGAAATAATGCCTGGTAATATGAAAGTAGATATTTTTAGCATTAATAATGGTTCCAAAAGTTTGAAGGTTTCAATTTTTTATAAAAAAATTTTAAAGTTGAACAAAACTGATCACATATGACAGAAGCATTGGCATTTTGACCAATTTATGTCGGATATTGAAATCCTACAAAACAAAAAACAACTTTATTTCTCCCAAGCACACACACACTCCCACATACAAATATTATGCATATCATGCATGCTTCTGACTTTAAACCCCATAATGGTGAAACAAATTACAATTTGCATGCCTTTTGGTCGTCTGCATACCACAACTGCTAGTCAGCATGTCGTCTGGTTGTGATCCTCCAATTGGTGTCGCCACCAAAAAAAATTGGTTACAGTTGCGCACAAATGAAATCGAAATTATACAAAAATCAACAACAGCGCGACAGTGGCAAATCTCTCTCAGGGCCAAGGCGGCTTGGGTTATGGCTTGTACGTGGTGGCTCCAAATTGGAATGCCGCCGCCCGTCCAAAGTTGTCACGTTTTGGCTCTGGCAAATGACCCCACGACAACGATGTTTTGTTTATGTGGAACGACTCGTGTAGCATTCCATGAAACTGTTCTGTCCTCATGAGGCATTTCATTCATAGAACTTGTCATCATCTTTGCCACAGAATTTCAACGAATTATTTGTCCAGATAACAAGCCGCACTTTGAAGTTCGACGCATAAGCAAGTTGAATGAACCGAATCTATTCACTTCCACTTCCAATTGGCAATGTCAAATGCGAGCCAAGTTTAATGACTTGTTGCCAAACACAAAAACAAAAAACAAAATGTTGTTAACTGCTCTTGACACCCGCATGGCATGTATGTATGGCTCCAAACTTGCCCAATGCGCTGCGCTTTGTTTATTTTTGAGTTATTTTGTTTTTTTTTGGGTGGGTAGGGAAGGTGGGAGGGGGAGGGCGAAGCCATTGAACTCGTTTTACGACTTTTGATTAGAGGCGTTTTTCGCATAAGAAATGAGCTATCGACTGCGTGCGAGATCTCAGAAATGTGAGATGCTGTTGAACTATTTGCTATGGTTCAAGGCTTCAAACACGCACTCCCAAGGAGGAGTCTAAATTCTAGTTATGAAAATAGCTGTTACATACAGTCGGTGGCATAGAAATGTTGACAAACACATTTATAAATGGTGTAAGCAAAATGTCAACATAATTCTTACCCTGTACTAAAGGATCAAAGATAATGATGAGTTCGATTACGAACCAACAGGTTTAGGAGATGGTAAAAGTCGGAGCCTTAAAATTAACTATCGATTCTTCGATTTGTTAAAAATACGATATGTCATTATTGTATATTTTTCTGAGGCAATATATTCGAATATTTATTGGTGATATTTTTTGTCGATATTCTTGTTGGTTTCGGCCCGAAAATTGAGGTTGTTTTACAACAAAATATCAATACTTTTCAATATCAAAACAAGTAAGAGCGTTGCACGAGTGGCCCGACAAAAAATTTAGTTTAATTCGGCTCTGCAATAAAAGAACAGGGCAGGTATAATATAAATCTTTTTTGTATAAATTTAGGCCGGCGGGCCCGTCCTTCACACACCACGGGGGGCCCACAAAAGACGGAAAGCATTTCCTTTTTTTCCGGCCAAAATTTTTTGCAAAAAGGAAAAGCTAAAAATAGGGAGAGGGAGCCCTTTAATTGTGTTTGCACCATGGCCGCAGAAATCAATTAACTAAAAAATTGCTTGGGTCGGGAGAAAGGACAGCGCACAAAATACAAATAGTAAACATTCTAGTTTGGGCTTTCCAGCCCTCTCCCCTAATTAAAGTAATACTTACCATCCACTTCCCACCTACATCCCACCATCCACTTCCCACCTGCATCCCACGCACATCCCTCCCAATTCCCACCCACATCCATCCCACTTCCCGCCACATTCCACCCACTTCACAACCACTTTCTATCCATTTTCCACCCACTTTCAAAACAACTAACCACCTGCATCCCACCCACATCCCACCCACATCCCATTCACTTCCCAGTGGGCATCTCGGCGTTATTTCCAATATCGGAAAATGAAAACACAAATGAATTTTCATTTTGACCTTACAAACCGAGTTTCAAGTCAATCGGATGAAAAATAGTTATTTTGCATGTTGAATTTTCCGGGCATTTTCACGCCTGGGGGCGGATTTTCCGACATTGAAAAATCACATTTCAAATTATTTCGTATTCTGTCCTTACAAACCGAGTTTCAAGCCAATCGGATGAAAAATAGTTTTTTTGCATGCAGAATTTTCCGGGAATTTTCCGACCGTTGGGTCAAATTTTCCAACATCGGAAAATCACATTTCAAATTATTTCGTATTCTGTCCTTACAAACCGAGTTTCAAGCCAATCGGATGAAAAATAGTTTATTTCTGCCAGAATTTTCGGCAAATTTTCGGCCGGGCGAAATTTTCCAACATCGAGAAATCACGTTTCAAATTATTTCGTATTCTGTCCTTACAAACCGAGTTTCAAGCCAATCGGATGAAAAATAGTTTTTTTGCATGCAGAATTTTCCGGGCATTTTCACGCCTGGGGGCGGATTTTCCGACATTGAAAAATCACATTTCAAATTATTTCGTATTCTGTCCTTACAAACCGAGTTTCAAGCCAATCGGATGAAAAATAGTTTTTTCATGCAGAAATTTTCCGGGAATTTTCCGACCGTTGCACAGTGGTTTCTGCCATAGGCCAAAAATAAAAAAATCAATGTCAGAAATTTGGCTTTGTAAGTGTCATCTCTTACTTATAAATGACCAAGCTTTTTTATTGTGTAGTTGGTTTTGTTTCATTTTAACGGTACTCTATAAGAATAGCTTCCAAAGAAAGAGCATGAAATTCATTGGTTACTGAAAAGTGAGCAGCTTGAGATCCAACTAAAACTTAAAAAATAATAAAACTACTTTAATCAATCAGATATTAAGAAAAATGAAATTGAATATTATAAATAGAGGTATTAACATATTTTTTAAATAATTTAAATTTTTTTAATTTGTTTTATTCGTTTTAAAAAAATTCATTTTTCGTCAGTGATTTTTTTAGTGTGCCATTGTCCATGTGATATAATTTCAGCTAAGGTAATAGTAGTGATCCCCCCCGAGCCCCCTAATTTGACTTATTAGGTAATATTAGACAACCTTTGAAGATTCTAAATTACAAAACTTCAGCTGCCACAAAGTGCCGGAAAGTTCTGTTATGTCCCAAAGACTAACTACATTTGTGTTTTTTTTTTGCTACTGCTTTGTGCGGTGCAGCTGTTATATGCAGTGCTTTGTTGTTGTAGTGTTTGGTTATTTTTTGTGAGCTCTGTTCAAGCACAAGTCAATTCGACTAAAACCAGTATTTGATTAACTTTAAAAGCTGAGATTGCAGCGATATATAGTATGTTTTATGAAATATTTGGATTTTTTTTTAGGTTTTTTTAATTAATTAAATTTTTTAATTTTGTTTTATTTTATGTTAAGTGGAGGCTTTTAATACAAAAACTAACATAACAAAACAAAATAAACAAAAATTGAAACACAAATATAAACTTTTGAAATAACTTTTTTCTTACACTTGGTAAAATTGTATGGTAGGGGTGGGAGTGTGAGGGTTTAGCCACGCCCATTTTATCAAATCTCACAACTAACGGTTTTATAAAGCCGTAAACAAAGTTTCAAGTCGAAATTTCTACTAAAAGTATTTTTGGCCGCAGTCTCCATACAAGCTGGCCCACTGTGCGTTGGGTCAAATTTTCCAACATCGGAAAATCACATTTCAAACTATTTCGTATTCTATCCTTACAAACCGAGTTTCAAGCCAATCGGATGAAAAATAGTTTTTTTCATGCAGAATTTTCCGGCCATTTTCCTCGTGGGCGGATTTTCCAAAATCGGGAAAACACGTGTCGAATTATTTCGCGTACTATGCTTACAAACCAAGTTTCAAGTCAATCGGATGAAAAATAACATTTTTCCCATACAAACTTTTCCGACGCTTTTCCGACTTTTCCGGGTGGAATTTTCCAAAACCCCGTCTTAGTACGCACTTTCACCACTAACAGAAACTCCTGTCCAAATTTCAGCTTTCTATCTCTTACCGTTTAGGCTGTGCGATGATTGCCAATCAGTCAGTCAGTCAGTCAATCAGGACACTCTCTTTTATATTTATAGAGATTTTCCCCGCCTTTTTTAATAATTCCCATTTTATTCCAAATTTATTATATATTCCCGGCGCTCGTTTACCCCCTTTAAAAATAATCATAAATTATTCAAATTAATTAATTATTATTAAATTCAAATTTAATTTATTTACATTATTATACGTTTCATAAAAAAAAATTATTTCACCATTTTAATTTATTTTACCATCCTTATCATCCTATCCATATAATTAATGCGTTATTTAACCTTTTATTATATATCAATAAGGAATAATTTTTATATCATTAATTATATTATATTATTGAATTTCATTTATCTCATCTTATTTTTACTTTTTGAGATTTATGGACCTTTTTGATGTTTTACCTTCTATTTACCAGTAACTTTAGGACAATCTTAAACTTTATTATAAAAAAATTATGTGAAATTTGTTTTTTTTTTACCGATTATTTCCACACCTCCTACCAAAAATTTATAGATATTATAGCATTGTAAAATAAAAAGTTCTTGTTCGTGGTGTGACGTATTGTGAACCAATGTTTGCTTTATCTTCAATTATCGAGGATCCATATTTGTCAATTCAGCTGCGCTTTCTTGGGAATGAAAAAACTTGGCTGAGTGGAGAGGCACTGCCTTTCTTTCTTTTTAATTATGGGTTTAAACCCGGATAAGGCTACTTTTTTTTCATAGCTAAAATTTTTCTTTAGATTGAAAAAAAAATTATTTTTGCGTTAGTATTTTTATTGTTGTGCTATTTTTAATTAGAATTTTTTTATTTTTAAGTTAAGTTGTGAAGCCGGAATGGCAACATCAATGTTATAAACAGGGGTACAATAGGTGAGGGCAAATGAGATCAAAAAAAAAACTTTCTTTCAGTCAAATTATAAAAAATATCTGTTGTGCACCTGTCGAACACCACGAACTTACTTCCATAAGATAAGAGTCTATCCTCAACGGTCCTCTCAATCGGTTAGCCCTTTAATGTTCGGCGCTCGACAATTGTTAACTATGAAATCTCAAACTTATAAAATTTTGCAAAATTTCCTCGATTTTTTTTTATATATTTATTCCGCTCTTCGGGGCGGAAACAAATACAACATATCAAAGATCTTGACGTATAAAACTAAAAATGATCCCAATAATTGTTTGCCAATTTTCGTAAGTCGATTTATGTGTTTTGTCAAAATACATATACCGACCACTGTAGTTGATTAACTGGGCAGCTGGCCACTGCCAAGGTCTAACGTTATGTTATTGTTTTTATTATTATTATATAAAATCAAACATACCCGTAGACGTGCTTGGCATAGACAAAAGACGGACTAAAGCTTTGCTTATACTATTTTTGTTATTTTTTTGTCTTGTCTTTGACATTCAACTTTCTGGCCGGTAGTTCAAGTGACACTCGAGCCACTCCCAAGGCCAGTAGCCGCTTTTCTGGCTAACTAACCTAAGTCATTTGCTCACCCAGTTCGAAGACTGCGCCATAAAAACACAAGTAGTCCAACTATGTACATATTTGCACAGTCTATCACTGAAACTGATAGGTTGTACCTTCCTTACTTCTGTTTACCCAAAGCTTACGCGGGCCCACCTTATCACCTTGTGCGGCACGTGACCAACGAAAACGAACAGTTTGGCCAGGGCAACCTGATCGGTTTGCTATTGGACTCTATGGTTGTTTTGGCTTCGTTGGAAACGTTGGGACGCCGTACGGTAATCTGCTATCTGCATATCTTATGGATCTACTTTCGTATTCGTTCAGTTGGGTTGTTGGCATCCGTCCCGTTATCGTTTTGCAATTTGAGTTTGTTTTTGTTTATTTTTTCTTTTCGAGCACAAACTGCAATGCAACGCAAAATAACTCATATACAAGTACAAGTAAGTTTTATATATTTATTTACTCATATTTTTATTTTTGGAAGTTATAAAAAAATTATAAGCAAATACCGTATCGGAACCTACTCGAATCACGTTTTCTGTCACGCAATTCTTTGGCTTGTGATGAAATGGTTCAATGAAATGGCGCAGTTGTGTTTTAATTTTGAAAAGGGAAGCAACCTACTCGAACCATATGTAGTTATTGGAAGAGAGCTTCAGCTCAATTGGTGTGGGTTGTTAAATAAATAAAATTCTGGATGATCATTACCATTTAAGGTGTCTATTGTGCCAGTTAATTGAAGTGCATAAATCACCAGGTTGTTGTTTTTTTTTTTTATTTTTTTGAAATACCATTAGGTAACACTTTCCTATCTAAGAAATTTCTCATATCTGTTGTGCCCTTTTTTTTAAAGGGAAACAATTGTTGGTTAGTATAAAAGGGCACATGTACTTAGGCAAGTATACTTTGTTGACTTTTCTCACAAGTCAAAATGCAAATAAACTTTAATATAATAACTTCCTGTCAGTTTTACAATGGAACAATCTTTTTTCTTTAAAGAAACCATGAAAACTTTAAAAAGAAGGTGTAAATAATTCAAATGTCAAGATATAAAAAGATTTGTATAAAAAAGGGTAGTCTACTTTCGGCACTAAAAAAAATTAAATTTCTTCAAAAGAATTGGTTTCTGCATCGCCGTAAGCTGGTCCTGAGCAGCTCTGGTTTAAAAGAACTAAAAATAGTTCATAAGGTTCTGTAACTTCCCGAAACGGGATTAGATCAATAATTTGACATTAAGTACTTGTACTTGGACCAAGTACTTTCGTACGTACAAACAAAAACTATTTCATTTACTTAAGTTTTTAAAATTTTCCCTGCATTAACCTTAGCCAAAATTCCCAAAATACTCACTCACCCAGTTTGTACTTTTTACCCGACTGGCGTTAAACTTACTATTGAGGCGGCGACCCCCATTTGAACTCCCGCCTGGATATGACAATGCTACCAGTAAATCACTTTAGCCATAAAGACTCAAATGCTTTAAGCGGCTTTAGCGACCAGTTAATTAAAATATAAAAAAAGCCCCGCCGTTACTAAGCCCACCCATAGTACTCCTCCGCCTTTTGGTTGGGGGCGGCTCGCTTTAAAGTGCCAAAGCACGGGGACTAACAAAATGGTTATTGATTTCACAAATAAGCCACGTGCTTTAGTAAGTTATTTAATAGTGGACAGCAGACAAGTGAACATACCCTGGACAATTCTGACAAAATTGTAGTTTTAAAACTGAGAGACAGCTACACAGACAAAAAATAAGATCAATATCAATTTTAAATATCATTTTTTCATATCATTTCTAAACTATAATGTTTAATTTTAACCCTAAATAATATCAATTTGT
>JAEIFU010003619.1:0-26272 GCA_018904235.1 Lordiphosa stackelbergi | reverse complement strand
TATATGGGCATTTCCACCAAAAGGTCAACCTGGGCCAAAAAATTAAAAGTGGTTAAAAACACAATATTTTATCGAATTTTCATGGGGAAAAAATTAAATTAAACTTATGTACGGTAATATTACATTTACTAATAACCCAATTGGATATATTCGGTTTCACGGCCGTGCTAGCGCAATTTTTCTCATTTTGACATTAAATTTGCTTAATTTTTTGGGAAAAAGTGAGTATAGATTACGTTTACTTTCGCTATCTACAATCGTTCAACTGGTACAAAGGGGTATACATAAATGCATAAGGAACCATGACAAACTATGGCAATGCAATAAACTGTAAGTTTTTGCTTCGCATTATAGCAGAAACCACATAAAAATTATGATGGAAGAAAATGTCGCGTGCGACATGTAGCGTGCGACAGTGATTCAAATTCAATTTAAAAAAAAACTGCTTAATATTTTGAAGTCAAACGAAATGCATTATTAAGAACAATCAATACATAACATTTTAAAATTAATTGCATTACAATTTTCCATCATGTTTCGCTGAAATCAGTGCTTGAGCTAGTTTTCGAAAAAGTGACTTCTGTCTGTGTCGCGTGCGAATGCCTTACATTTTTGTGATTATCTTGAAAATGAACAAATGCCCAAAATCGATCTTAACACAGATTATAGTGCTAACCAAGAGCTATAAAATTCGCATTTAAAAAAAATAAAAAAAATCTAGGGACATGTTTTTTTTCAGTTTGATTGCGTACAAATGTCGCATTCGACATCAGAGAATTGCCCATATATTAATTTCAGTACAACTATTCCAATCATAAAAAAGTACATAAAACAAATATTTTTTTTTTTTACTTTTGCCAGCTTTTTAGATTTGGGACCACAGTGTGTCGGACCTGAAGCCAAAGAATTGGGAGCGTTTAATGTTCCTTTATAGAATTTAAATAATTTTAAAATACTTTTAAAAGAAATATTTGATCTAAAACCCTTTAAGGGACATTGGTCTTATAATTTATCAAATTATATATATTATATAAATATATATATCTATAGTACGTTATTTTAACATCGTCCTTTAACAAATTCCGTTCTAGCAAACTTGATGCTAAAATTTCAGATTTTTTCTTTTTAAAGATCTAGATCTCTTAGATCCTTTTAGTCCACTTTGACAGAAGGGATTTCGCTCTTTGCTGGTTCTTTATAGTTTTCTAAGTCATCGGCTGATTCAGATGAGTCATGCTGTTCAGTTACCTAGGAGTCGGTCCAAAATCATTATAGAACGGATCAACTAGTGTCTGTGCTGAACTAAAAGCTTTTCAACAATTTCTCAAAAACAGTAATACAAACTATGGCGGAACAAAATGGACCATAGACATTTTTAATACTACTGAATGGTAAAACTGAAATTACCTATTTTTTAGATAAATGCTAATAACTTCTACAATTTTCTCCAACAGATTTCGATGTATGAATGCTTTTAAATTTGTTTTACATTAGGTTACATAATCCAAAAAGAGAAAGAAATTTAAAAAAACAAAATTTTCTTGGTGAAAATAACGGTAATTTACTTTTTTCAAATTTTCGATAAAATGAAACAAAATTCTCGATATTTTTGTAATTAGCAACCACACCTCAAAATTGACAATAAATGAAGTATGAACGATTAAAGGATAATTTTATTAGCTTTAATTTGATGTACAAAGCTTGTTCATAAGCTATTTACAAATTGAGATATTTGAAATTGGGTAAGAGTGTCCTTTTTCAAAATTTCGAAAACGGTAATTTGTAGATTTTCTCGAAATCTGTTCTACTGAGAAATTTAAAGGAGTCTGAACTCAGCGCGTGATTTTACATAAGAAGTGACATCAAATTGTAGAGGATTAAAAAAAATTAATAATAAGTAAACTTGTGTAATTCTTTGAATTGGTTCGGAATACCAAATATAAAACTCGGTTTCGCCTACATAAACGGTTGTCTATTTACAATGTTCCCATACTTGTTTGTCTCTTCACGGTTTATTTGTTTGTACCGGTTTTTCTTTTATGTCTGTAAATTTTATATACAGTGTGACCAACATTCGATTTTGACAAATAAAATATCGATATATTGATATTTTGACTGCCATTTTCAAATAACTCCAAAATAAATAAATAAACAAATTTTTTGTTTTATACGATCTGACAAAGTTTAAAGTCAACTATAACATATATTTGCCATAGGAACGATCGGTCGAAAATAATATATTTTTGGTTAGTAAAAAATACTTGTGTTCTCTCAAATCTTATGAAGAAATATATGCTCGCTAAAAGGGAAAAGGAATGGTCATACTTGACTTGCTTGCTATCGCGTTATCGATTGCCGATAACAAAATTCGATACTTGAACCACAATAAGTTTAATTTGACACTATTTCTCATGCCTTTGGAGCATTTACATGTTAAAATGATATCAAATTGGTCTTAATTCTTCATCCAATGGAGCTAAATAAAGTATTAAGCATATTTAAAAAATGATGATTATTTACTTACTCTTTATTAATCCCCTCCCTCTCCCCTTAGGACCTATCGCAGTTCCAATGTCAAAGAGCATGGTGAGGTGGTTGCTCCCTCGGCCAACTTAAACAACGCCTTCCGCTTGATCAAAGAGGTTCAAAAACGTTTCAAAACCCGCGAGGCCGAAGAGCGTGAAAAGGAGGATTTGGTTAAACAGGATACCCTCATCTTGTCCCAAAACAAGGGTAATCCCAAGCTCAAGGATTTGTACATACGTCCGAATATTGTGACCAAACGTATGACCGGCAGCCTGGAGGCTCACACCAATGGTTTTCGCTACATTTCGGTGCGCGGTGATAAAGTGGACATTCTGTACAACAACATTAAGAGCGGATTTTTCCAACCCCTGCGACGGTGAGATGATCATTTTGCTTCATTTCCATTTGAAATATGCCATCATGTTTGGCAAGAAGAAGCATGTGGATGTACAGTTCTACACCGAAGTGGGTGAAATAACCACAGATTTGGGCAAGCATCAGCATATGCACGATCGTGATGATTTGGCCGCAGAGCAGGCAGAACGCGAGTTGAGGCACAAGTTGAAAACGGCCTTCAAGAGTTTCTGCGAGAAGGTGGAAACGATGACCAAATCAGTGGTGGAATTTGATACACCCTTCCGTGAGCTAGGATTTCCCGGAGCACCATTCCGTAGTACCGTCACTTTGCAGCCCACATCGGGCTCTTTGGTTAATCTCACGGAATGGCCACCATTTGTTATTACCCTAGACGATGTGGAGCTGGTGCACTTTGAGCGTGTGCAATTCCATTTGCGTAACTTTGACATGATCTTTGTGTTTAAGGAATACAACAAAAAGGTGGCCATGGTTAATGCCATACCCATGAATATGCTGGATCATGTGAAGGAGTGGCTCAAGTAGGTTTTACACTCACTTTTTGGGCAATCTTTAGGAGTTAACCAAAACCTTTTTCCTACAGTTCCTGCGACATACGTTACTCGGAGGGCGTGCAGTCGCTCAATTGGCAAAAGATTATGAAAACCATTACAGATGATCCGGAAGGTTTCTTTGATCAAGGTGGCTGGACCTTCTTGGATCCCGAATCGGGCAGTGAAGGTGAACATGAGAGTGCCGAGTCTGAGGAGGATGAGGCCTACAATCCCACAGATGCCGGCACCGAAGAGGAATCCGATGAGGATGATTCGGAATATTCGGAGGCCTCCGAAGATGAAAGTGATGAGAGCGATGGTGAGTTAGACGAGCTTTACATACGGTTTACTATTTACATTTACATATCTTTGAATATGTCCTCTCTCTCTTTTCTGAAACTCTTTAAACTCAAAACATTTTCATTTTTCCAGAGGATCTTGGCTCCGATGAGGAATCCGGCAAAGACTGGTCCGATTTGGAGCGTGAGGCCGCCGAAGAGGATCGTAATCATGATTATGAAACCGTGGACAAACACAATGGCGGCAAATTCGAGTCCAAGAAACATGGCAAACATTCAAAGCACAGGTAAGGGGGCGGGAACTGTAACCTAACCGAATCTTATCTAATCTCTTTGAGCGTGTTAAATCTCCTTTGTTTTACTCCAATCACTCCAAACACAGTCGCCGTGAGCGCGAGGAACAGCGATCATCGTCGCACAGTAAAAAGCATAAGTCGAATACCTCCTCTTCCTCCTCGCATTTAAAATCCTCCAGCTCCAAACATGGCAGCTCATCTAGGTTTGTTCACATACCCCCAAAACCAATAAATATCCCAAGGTTATGGCAAATATGCAAGCATTTTCACATACTCACCATCTCACAAATTTCTCATTCGTTTAACAAATTATAATTTTATTCAGTTTTAAAACAAAAGAATTTATGAAGTAAAGAAATAAAATAGGGAAACAAAACTATATAAACTGACACCCAAAACTAGATTAATTAGGGTAAAATAACTCTCCTGTAAAGTTTTCCAAGAGTTTATCGGGAGGTGTTGGCCATTGCATATCGGTCAAAGAGAGCTCTGTTTTCAAGGCAACGTGTTCCTCCGCCATTTTGGCGTCAGCCATTAGGCAAAATTGAATAAAATAAAACCACTTTTGTATCTGCCAACCAAACGTCAGCCTCGAACAAGGAACAATATAAAACGCAACTCTATAGGCCAGGCATGCCCAAATCCAGCATAAGGCAGAGCTCTCACCAATACTCACAAATGAAAACACCAATACCAAGAAGAGAACTGCAAACTCGAAGACAAGACACCAACAAAATCACAACGAATGCAAAAACAAAATCATTGAAATTGTTGTTGGCCAGTTTAATTGCGCAAGCAAAGACCAATACAAAGAAGGGAAGAATAACGGGTTTGGTTCTACGCAGTGCATACACAAGTAATTATTTGCATGTGTTGTGTTTGCCTATACTTGGTGCCGTGCATGTATACGATCATTGCTTTGCTATCTCCGGAGCAATTACAAAAACAAAGCGTGCCCCAAGAGCATAGGGCTGGGCATGGCTGCTATAGGCTGTAGAAATACATCTCTTTTACGAAAACATTTTATTAGAAAATGTTGACCAAAACTAGGAATTCAAATGGACACAATGACGTTCGAGCTTATACTCTTTTTACGATTTTTTCACCGTGAGCTTTGCAAAGTAATATGACTAAAGGTGAATTTTTTTAAGTTTTTGTGCTATCTTTGATAAAGCTAGGTTTCAACAGTGTTACATTAATCCTTACTTGCAGGAGGCAGATCTAAAACGTAAAAAAAACGATTGTAG
Source organism: Lordiphosa stackelbergi (assembly GCA_018904235.1). Classification (NCBI taxonomy): domain Eukaryota; kingdom Metazoa; phylum Arthropoda; class Insecta; order Diptera; family Drosophilidae; genus Lordiphosa; species Lordiphosa stackelbergi. Next base: position 20,996 of record JAEIFU010003619.1, on the reverse strand, counting down.
GTTCATCGTAACATTTTTTTCTCGAATTTTCATTAATTTGCTCTAATAGGCAATTGACGCTCTTTGAAAACGACTAGGAAAAGGGCTGAATCGACTGTTTTGGCCATGGCATCTCGATGATATGTACTTATTATGCGACGGCATAGATTAGAAGATGTTGTCTACGACTTGCGGATACAAAGAAATCCCAAGTCCGACTATTAAAAAGCTAATCCGTTCGATATGCGGAATCACCGTCGTCCACATATCACTTAGTGCAGGGCCAAGTTCCTTATCATCGGCCATCTCGTAGCTCGAAGCTAGTGTTTTTGGCTAAAGAATTACTTAATTGACAAACAAACATTTCTTGACATTCCTTGTGTCGACAAGTTGGGCAAAAACGACATGAGTTCTATGTTCTATGAGCTATGTTCCACTTCACATCGCTGCCTGCTTGAGTTGCTATGGATGCGCCACAATCGCTTCCACTCGTGCTTAGCACGCCAGCAGCAAGCTGTCCTTGAACAAAGCCCTCCAATGAAGAGTTGTGTATTTATTTCTCATTTTAAAACACCGCGCCACAAATATTTATGTGGCACGAAAAATATGGCGTTACATATATTTCAGACCTTCGAAATAATTACTACGTTTATGCATGGCAAAAAGCATGATTGCAGATCATGATTTTTCCAAAAAATACAAGCACAAACACCAAATCATGGTTTTTTCCTACACACGTATTTTTATACACTTGAAAAGTGTATTATAATTTTGCCCAGAAGTTTGCAACGCATAGAAGGAATCATCTCCGACCACTAAAGTATATATTCTTGATCAGCATGACGCTGTGAATTTTAGTGTTTGGCCGTTTGTCCGCCCGTCCGTCCGTCTGTCTGTTTCTACGCGAACTAGTCCCTCAGTTTTGGAGCTATCGAGCACATGATTTTTTATACAAAACAGTCTGGCAACACCTCTTCTGAAGAACAGCTGTTCTGTCAGTTAATTGTGTTTGGACCAAATGTAAATTGCAATGCAACAGGGAATCAAATAGAAGCCACTGCACAGCAGAAGAAGCGCTGAGCAAGGTACAACGCTGCAATGGAATTAGTGGTGCTACAAGGAAGATGTGCGCCTTTGGTGAGCTGAACGAGCTGTACGAAAAGCGTTCAGTGGCTGAAACCCCATTGGACGACACAATTGAATATATTTTTGAGCCAGAGAGCTTTGTGTCGAATGATGTGTCCGACGTAACTTCAGGCGGAAACGAATACCATGCAGCTCCTGAGGCAACCATGGGCAGGCGTCGCGACGTGTCGCCAGACTCCAAGTAATAACAGTTTAAACGTTCTCAATGCAATTAATTAATGATTCTTTAATTTTAGATAAAAATAACGTATTGCGAGGGCTAGAGGACATGTCAAATGACAATGATGGTTCCGATTCCGGATTTTGCATCAGTGTCCAGTAGGCATCTCTTCAACTGCAAGTTCACTTGAGTAATGCTGCATAGAAATTTGTAGGCATTTTGCCTGGGCTATCCGCCTTCCACGTTTTAAGGTCTTCATGCGCTCCTTTCTCCACTCCAGAAGATTAAGTAGTAACTTTTGATGTCCGCCTATGTTGTTGAATAAAAAACCATTCTTATTTGTTCTTTCCATTGTAATTCCTTGCAATTGTTATTTTTTATTACAATTCATCAGCTGATTGTGCAATTGTGCTGCCACCTTATTTTAAAATTTTCATAAGTGGCATCTCACTGCAGAAATATCATGGTTTTTATAAAGATGCATAAACAGGCGCACTTTAAAAAAGCGTGATTTTAAAAAACCATGATACTGCTAGCATAAACGTAGTAAATTAAATCTCTGCGAAACACCGGGGTCTAACCAGCAAAACATTAGGTGCCCTCGGAAAACGATTAAAAACAAAATTTCGGTTTCCCCGAGGGAACAAAGGAAAAAACAAAAAAAAACACTCCGAAAAATTATTTTTTTTTTGTGGACTTTTTCCTTTCGGGGGGAACACCGGCCCAAGCTAAAAAGAGAAATTCCAAACCTTTTCACTGTGACTGATGAATCATCAAAAACCTAAAAAACACCTAAGAGGTTAAAAAATGAAGATTGTTCCTATTTAAAATCTGTATACCGTGACTGATGAATCATTAAAATTCGAAAAAGTACCTTAGAGGGTAAAAAATGAAGGTTTGTCAATTCTAAACCATTTTGCAGTGACTGATACATCATTAAATCGCGAAACGGAGGATCGAAAATGATTAAATTGTATTTATAATGCTGCAGAAGGTTTTTTTCGTAGATTTCAACCAAACTGGAAGGTTTGGGTTGCAAGCTAGTTGGATTGTCAAACCATTTTTCCTTCAATTTGAACGAAACGCTTAAATTAGAGAGACTCTCGGATGTTTTTAATTTGCAAAACTTTTTGATAATTTCATATAATTACAAACATCTTGGATTTGCTTTTATGCTCATGTGCTGTTAAAAAGTGTTTCTATTTATGTGAAATACTGTGACGAAAGGAATTCTGTCGTTGTGCGCAAGGCATACTAAACAAGGTAGGCTCACTCGCTCTCTTAGAACTCCGAATATTTGTGTCAAAGAGAGCGAGAGATTAATATATTTCAATACAAAGCCTACTAAGCTACTAAGTAAAACACAACAAATTTGTCCGCGGAGATGCTTTGCTTTAACTAACCCACAAAAAAATGGGGAGAGAAATTAATTAATCTTACTTTGTTTAGTATACCTTGGTTGTGCGTACTCGCCTTCACAGTATTTCACATAAATGGATACACTTTCTAACAGCTCATGACATCAAAACAAAGCCCAGGTGTTTCTTATTAAATGAAATTTTTTGACGTAAGGAATTTTCTGTCGTTCTCATTACGGGGCTTCAATCAAAAAATAAGGGTCCAAAAATCATAGTGATTTAAAAACAATTTTATTTGTATATAAAACTGCTTGCATTTATGTGTGAAGTGACACTTAAAGGATCGACTACTAGATCAGGTGGCCAAATTTAAGCGAATTGAAACTGAGTAGCAGTTGTAGATTTGAGCAGTTGCTTCCAAATCGCTCAAATTCACTATCGGATCTAGCAACCTTAGATGTTCTTGTCACTTTACATATAAAGTTAAGCAATTAAAATTAGAAACGCAATCGTTTATACCAAAATCTCTAGTGATTTCAGTGTCATCACCGATTAATTGGGTTGTCTATATGAAACTGTTAAAACGAAAGCTAAACCAAGATTGATTTCACACAGTTTAACCGTGACTGACGAATCATAAAATTAACCTAGAAGCTGACAACCATTTTTCTGTAGTAGTTAAATACAGGAGACAGCTAAACGCAATGCATTCCGCGTCCTTAACTGAAAATGATTTATTCAGTAGGTATCTTACAATGAATTTAACGTATCAGCGACAGGCACTTGCATAGTTAGTTCCTTTCCTGATTGTAAGATTTCAATTCATTATAATTTGACCGAAATTGGATATGGGAACTGTCCTTATCTAAAAACTACTTCATAAATTGTACAAAATTCTGCAAAATCAAAATTCCAAATTCATTTTTTGCTTGCTGCAAAATTTTTGAAAAATATATTCTAACTTGCAAATTTTAAAATCCTTCTATCCTTTACTTAAAGCCCCTCAAAATCGTCCAAGGAAAAATATCAAAATCGGGACAAGCATCATTCCTCCTCATCTGGCCACAAGAGCAGCAGCAGCAGCAAGGACAAGGATCGGAAGCGTTCGCGTGAAGATAGCCGGGACAATGGGCACAAATCGAAGAAGTCACGTCGCTAGAGGAGAGATGAGAAATCATCAAGCTTCATTTTCAGAAAACTGTCCCCAGCTCCCCCTTCTCCTTCCTTTTCCCACTTCTCCTACCTGTTATCACGAATTGTTTCCAACTGTTAAATTTATTTTCCTTATTTTCCTACTGTCTGTCATGTTTCACATTCATTTATATAATAAAAAACTAATGTAAGAGCTCACAAGATGTTGGCGGAGAGGAAAAAAGAAGCAGGAACAGCATTAAGATCTAAGTTACATTAAAGGGAAAATAAAAAAAATTTTTTGAAGGGCAAAAAATAGAGGAAAAGGAAAAAAGCCGGCATTCACTCAGGCTAACTGTGCCACTTACTGAGCGACGTTGATGCAGAAAATATAATGATTATCCGGAGGTAACATGCACGTGTAGGCATCGAAGAGATACAAATTGAGGACCCAAGCACTGCAAGTGGATTTGGCGCCTATCATCGAAGATCTAAGGAAACAATACTGGAACATAAAGGCAAAAAAATAATTGAAATGTGCGAAAATTGGCGTCTTAGCATTATAAACGGCAGAACAAAAACAAATTTTTTCTACGAACAAATATAAAAGATGGGTGTTGTTCGTCTACATATAATATTTGATGCTCCGGGGAAAAAAAAGTAACAAAAAAATTAAAGGGTCAAAAATAAATTTTTTTCGGTCCCCCAGCAAATATTATAAATATAACAAAAGGCCCACCTTTTCCCATGGCTCCCATGCAACAACTACTCCCAAATTAAAGTGGAAGGACCGTCTAGCCAAAAAAATCAAAAAAATTTAAAAAAAATTATAGAGTAGCAGCAAACTGTATGCAAACAAACAACCAAAGATTTGAAACAATGGTGACGAGCGTCGCACAGATATCACAAACCATAAAGATAGAAAACAGTAGCACGAAACGGGATTATCACAACCGTAGTTTTAAAGTCATAATGGCAATAAAGAAGGCAAAGTTAAACAAGGCACCGGGGAAGACCGAGTATCGAGTTTTTCAAGCATGTCTCTATTAAATATCACTCTTACACCAAAAATTAAAAAAAAAATATTATATTTCATTTTTAAAAAAAAAAAAAAAAAAAAAAAAAAAAAATAAAGAGAGTATTTATTTATATAAAAAATTTCACCCAAAAGAGTGGTGGGCCTGTCACAAACCAAAAAAAAAAAAAAATAAAAACATGAATTTCCACAGTATTTTTATTAATGCTGAAAGTGAGTACTAAGAACGGATTTTGGAAAATTCTGTCGGGAAATGTGGAAAATTCGCGGAAAACTTTTCTATGAAACTTTTTTGTTTTTCATCCGATCAAGTTCAAACTCATTTCCAAAAATCTATAAAAAAAATTCAACAATAACTGCATACCAATCTTCCGGAAAATCAACCACCTCTTGGCTCAAAGTGGGTGAACATGGTTGCCAGCCATTTGCTCCAAGTTCATTTCGAAAGGCAAACTTTGCTTTACCGTTGCAGCAGAGAGCAAAGAGCGCACGCAAAAAGCAAAACACAGAGAGTATAAATTGAAGAGACACGATTTCAATGTGTGCGTGAGAGCACAGTAGCGATCAGGAGCGTTAGGAATTGCTTTTGTAGGCGTTCTTATTTGGGAGTAATCATAAACACAATGAATCAAGGCAGAGGTGGACGCGTCTTTCGTTGCCAAGGCAAATAAAAAAACACAGTTCAAATAAAAAAAAAGGGAGCTAACTTCGGCTCGACCGAAGTTTATATACCCTTGGAGCAAATAAATATTGACGAGCAGTAAGTTATAAGGTATACGATAAAAATTCACCAAAAAATTTTTCTCACTAAAACTACATTTTGGACCGATCGTTCCTATGGCAGCTATATGCTATAGTCATCCGATTTGAATTAAACTTATCAGAATTGTGTGGTTGTATATAACATTGACCTGTACAAAGTTTGGGGCAGCGATAGCATTGAAAACAAAAAAGTTTTTTCACTAAAAATCCTTTTACACCGATGGATGGCAGCTATACTATATAGTCGTCCGATTTTGATAAGATTTCGGTGAAATTATGTGAAGTCGTAGAAAACTTATAAATACTGACGGTTGGGAGCGATAGCATCGAAAACAAAAAGTTTTTCTCACTAAAACTACTTTTTCAACCGATCGTTCCTATGGCAGCTATAAGATATAGTCATCCGATCCGGCCGGTTCCGACATATTAGCAGCGTGCAGTAAAAAGAAGACTCTGTGCAAAGTTTCAGCTCGATAGCTTTAAAACTGACGGAGGAGATAGCATAGAAACAGACGGACAGACGGACAGACGGACACGACAGACGGACAGACGGACGGACGGACAGGCTAAGCTTAATCGACTCAGCTCGTCATGCTGATCAAGAATATATATACTTTATGTGGTCGGAGATGATTCCTTCTATGCGTTGCAAACTTCTGGGCAATTTTAATATACCCTTTCCAAGGGTATAAAAAAAAATGTACAACAACTCAAAAACAACAATCACAACTTAAATCGAAGCAAATAAAAAATTGAAAAACTGCAACACCAAGTTAAAAAACAACAACAAGAAATTAATAAAATAAAAAACAATCTATATTTATAAAAGAGTTCAACCTGACTGACTGACTGGTGACCGTCGCACAGCCGAAACAATAAGAGATAAAAAGATGAGATTTTCACAGCAGTTTTGTCTTATGCTGAAAGTGAGTACTAAGAACGAATTTTGGAAAATTCTGTCGGGAAATGTGGAAAATTCGCGGAAAACTGTTGTATGAAACTTTTTTGTTTTTCATTCAATCAAGTTCAAACTCATTTTCAAAGATCTATATGAAAATTCAACAACAACTGCATACCAATCTTCCGGAAAATTTTCCCCCCTGGGTGGAAAGTGGGTGGTCAAGGTTGTATGGGCGAAACTATAGTTGCCAGCGATTAGCGCCAAACTCATTTTCAAAATTACACATAACGAAACATAAAAAAAGTGACTTTCAAATTTTGGAAAATCCATCCCCAAAGTCGGAAAATTCATGGAAAACTGTTGTATGAAACTTTTTTGTTTATTATCCGATCATATTCAAACTCATTTTCAAAGATCTTTATGAAAACTGAACAATAACTGTGTTCCAATTTTTGGGAAAATCCCACCCAGAAAAGTCGGAAAAGTGTCGGAAAAGTCTGTATTGTAAAAATTTATTTTTCATCCGATTGGCTTGAAACTTGGTTTGCAAGCATAGTACGCAAAATATTCGACACGTGTTTTCCCAATTTTGGAAAACTCCACACCGTGGAAAATGGCCGGAAAATTCTGCATGAAAAAAATATTTTTCACCTGATCGACTTGAATCTTGGTTTGTTAGAATAGTAAATGAAATAAATTGAGATGTGATTTTTCGATGTTGGAAAATTTGACCCAACGCCGGAAAATTCCTGGAAAAGTGGGCGGGATGTGGGTGGGATGTAGGTGGAAAGTGGATGGGATGTGGGCGGGAAGTGGGCGGGATGTTGGTGGGATGTGGGCGGTAAGTGGGAGGGATGTGAAGGGGAAGTTTGTGGGAAGTGAGTGGGAATCTGGTGTAGAGTGGGAGGGATGGGGGTGGGATGTGAGCGGGAAGTGGGTGGGAAGTGGATGGGATGTGGGAGGGAAGTGGGAGGGATGTGGGTGGGAAACGTGTGGAAGTTGTGTAAGAGGTAAGTGGGAGGAGAGGAGAGGAAACAAATTTAGAGAATATTTTTAAATTTGGTAAATATTTGGCTCTCACGATTGACTTCAAACTGATTCGCGCAGCGAAGCGCGACGGGCTTTATGCTAAAAAAAATAAAAATAAAAAATAAACATATTCATATTTTTAACAAAAAAAATAAAAAAAATGGTTTAAAAAAAAACAAAACTTATACAAATTATTTTTGTGTAGGGAGAGACACAAACAAATGTAAAATAATGCGTACTCACATCCAACCAAACTCCCGAAAAGAAAAAAAAAAAATTTTTTTTTTTTTTTGTTCACTCCCGCTCTTTTAACACAGAAAAAAGAGAGAGGCTTTAGTACAAATTGAACAACTTAAATGTTCATACAAATTTTGGTTAAAAAACTTATAGATGGGGCGGAGGAAGCGGTATGGGATGGATAGAGGTGTCCAACTGGTTTGGAAATTACACTGGCGTAAAACAGGGTTGTCTGCATCGATGACATAGTTCACTGGATAAGAGGTGGAATTTCGATAGGAGGAACACACATAAAAGTTCTCATGTACGCGGATGACTTGGTTCTGATGGTTGAGTCACCGGAGATGCTGCAGGTGATGCTGGATGACGTTTACAACTACTGCAGTATTTGGGGTCTCACAATCAATGTTGAGAAAACCAAGTTCGGGGAACAACAGAGGAAGGATAAGGAGCAATGAAAAGTTGCACATTAACGGATCGGATCTTCAAAAGAGCCCAGTGTTTTGAAGCCTGGAGCAGGCTTGCAGAGGCACACGGTGCTAGAATCCGCATCAGGAACTCTGATTCGTGGGAAGAGGCACATTCACAAATTGTGGAGAAAGTCACCAACAGCTTTATGGTAAAACATATTCGAGAGGCAAGAGCGAGCGAACACAAACTATTCCTTGGTAGAAAGAAACTATTTTAACAACAAGCACAGCCAAAACCAAATTTCCGCAATATTCAGAGCAAGATGCAAAATGCTAGATCTGAATAACAGACGTTACACCAGAGGCACGGAAGCCAATTGCACATTGTGCAACCTTAATGTGAAGGAGGACACGTGCCATTTCATAGGAGTATGTCCGATTCTAAGCGAAATTAGAAAAACTATACTGGCAACAGGCACAGCTCTGAAGGTTGTTATCATTCTGAATGGTGTAATGGTGCAATGTTTAGGTTCTTTTCGGTTCTAAAAATATCAGTTCTCGGATACCGGTATACAAAAAATTAAAAATATCGGTTCCGGTTCTAGGTTTTAATCGGTTTTCGGTATACGGTTCCGGTTTGATTCCATGGTTTTGTGAAATGTTGTGGGCATGAAGTACCATGTATAGAGTTATTTTAAAGAACTCCAAAATTGAATCGATACGTGGATTGCACTGCTTTTGCGAGATGGTATTCGAAAACTAAAAACTACACCAAAATAGTTTTTGCACAGCATCGTCATGCGATTCTGAGAGAATGTTTAGCTAAGTGGGACAGATAATTTCACCGCCATGTACCCTGTAGAGAAGTCCCTCCCGCGTTCCATTTTGGCTCAGCTAGGCTCCGGGTAATGCAGGCTTTTGAACAACTACCTTTACTGCATAAATCAGGATGTTGTGGCCGAAAGTCCCAAACGTGAACTCACTCTCCTATAGCTATGGACTCATCCAATAGATAAGTTTTCTTCATCTCTAATAACTAACCCTACACTGAAAAAAAACCAATTAAGATCCTTTCGGAATGAAAAGTTTTATACGGGGGTGCCACAGAAAATTCTTCCCACCAAATTCCAATTCTTAGGTGCCACAGAAATTTTTCTTGGTTGGTTTCAAACCTCTCGAGTTTTGTTGGGAGATTTAGGGAAAGTTTTTTGAAGAAAGATTCAGCCCTGTTTTTAAAGATGGAACTTTAAATGGATCATCTGCTGTTCTAACTAGATTTCTTAATAAGAAAATGAAATCTCTCGAAGTTCTGTGGCATCGAGGAATTTTTTGAGAGATTTACAAACCAACTGTCGGCAAAGTCTCTAGAGATTTTTGTGGCATCTTCGATAGTATAATTTCCATTTTTATTTTTCAGCTCCATTGGATAAGAATCTAAGATCAATTTAACATTAAATGGATATTATCATCATCTAATGGATCATCAACAAATTAGTTTTTTTTCTGTTTACTTACTTTTCTAACTATGTGAAGGACCAGGAGTCAACGAGCTTAACCCAATATAAAAACTTCAAAAAATCTCTAATAAATCTTTATTTTCACTTGTTCCAACTGCCCCACAGATGACGATAGGCGTGCACTTCATTGCTCTCGTGTCGTGTCAGACGTCTTGACGACGCGGATTGACGTGGATTGGGGCTAGTTGCCATGGCGGCAGCGGCCACACTGCCACGTCTACGATGCACATCAAACATATTTCGTGTCTTATTGATGGGATACCTCATCTTGTTCTTCAGCCAGGTGGTAAAGGCTCGCTCATTGTCCTGCATCTTCTTCAGTTCCTGTTCATTGCGATTGAGTGTCTGCTCCATGGCGTATCTTTGCTTGCGTCGCTGTTGCTGATCCCGACGCTGCAGTTGCTGTACACTCAGGCCATATTCGGACATGTAGCCCGTATAACGGGGTAGCTTATCCTGAAGGCAATGACGTTGCTCACAGCAGGTTTTGTAGTTCATTTTAAGGGAGGGCGAAGAGATGGAAGCCGTGGTGGTGGAGTTCTGGGATGGAGTGGCCACGGGTCTACGTCTAAAACTAAAGCGACGTGTGTTGAAAAAGTTTTTGGAGGTAGACTTGGGGCAGGTTTGTCCCTTAGGGGCTAAGTCCTGCTCCGCCTGCTCTTCCTTTTTGTAATAAATGCTCTGTTCGTTTAGCTCAAAATCTTGGGGTATATAACTGGCCACTATAATGGACAAGTCGTCCTCTTCCTCTAGTTCAGTTTCAACTGGAGGCGGCTGCTGTTCACTAAGTTCCAGCTGCTTCTCCTCTGGTTTGCCGGTTAATCTATCGATGCGTGCCTCCTGCTTGGAATCCAAAGTCTTGTAGAGATTTTTGTAGGCCTGACGCAGCTTTAGACGTGCCTCATTCAGGGTGCGTTCCTCCTCTTCGCAGTCGGATTCGGTTAGTAAGTTGGTGAGACTTTTCTGATCGGATTCATCCTCATCCTGTCTGGTAAGTTGATGATGTTGAAGCGCTAAATTGGGGGGATCCTGCTCCAGATCAGCCTCATCCACGCCCGAAAAGTCATCTTCCTCCTCTAACTGTTTGGTTTGGGTGGGCAAATCTAAAATCTCCTCACATATTTCCTCCTCCACCTCCTCTTCCTCCTCCTCCACCTCTACTTCCAACTCTGGGGCGGGCTCTTCCTTCTGCTCCTCCTCGGCTATGGGATGCAACTTTAATTGCGTCAACTGCTGTAAAAGCTCATCGGGGGATCCTCTTCCGCTGGCTGTTCCCCTGACAAAGGCTCATAATCCTCCAGATTTAAGGCAAATGTAACCTTGGTCACTTTCTCAGTACCGGAACTACTTGCTCCCGCACTCTCCAACTCCTTGTTGGCCTCCTTAATCTTCTCCACAATGTTGTACTCGTTGACGGGTTTCAGGACTGCGGAATAATCCATCAATAGAGACATGTTGTGGCCTACGCCTCGACACACTTACAATACACTTCGCAATCCTCGTCCGACTCTGCCTCGTGCTCGTACATCTCTGCGGTAGCCAATTTTCGCTTCGGCGTTTGGGGAGGAGATTTATTTTTAGCAAGGATTTATGAAACTTTCCATTTCGTGTCAGTCCCAGGCCCAGGCCGAGCACCCATTAAAGTCTAATGAACTTGCCAATAGACTCCTCCAGACATTAGATAGTCCCCTAGCGCTGCCCCGCTACAGTTCCGGCTCCGTTTTGTGGTTATTTCGATGTGGCAGGTTCATCGTTTTCAATGGCAAAGCAATGGGCCCACCCCCCAGGTGCTTGACAGCCGTTGCCAGGCTCGACCTTTTGGATGGTTGGATGGAGGACCTCATGTGTTTGATCGATGCCTGGTGACAATTTATCTTGACGGGAAAGTGAAGCTTAAGAGGGAGGCCACAAGAGTTTTGGAAATTTTAAAAAAACTTTTATGATTTTCAAATCAAACTGAAGTTTTTAGACTCGGACCCTTTAGAAGCCGGACCTGGGGTTCGGTTCATTGACTTTGAACAATCTAAAAGATAATAAAGTGAAATCAAAGAACTGACTGGACCAGTTTATAAGGCACAGGCAAACCTGTTGCAACTACTTAAGCTCGTTTAAGCCAACAGGATCAAGTATAAGGAGGCGTAACCCCGCTCAGCCTAACTGGCGCTCCACCCACATAATAAATTTTCAACAGCTTGACTAAAAGCAAGATTTCTGCTAATAAAAACGTACTGGGGCAGACTTTGGTCCTTCGAGCCGGATATTATACTCTTTATATCTCTTGGTTTCCGCCGTGGATACTCCACAATCGATAGTGTGTTCGTGCTCTCAGGGTTTGCCCAATTTGCTTTATCGATTTTAAGGCTTCATTTGACACGATAAACCGTCAAAGCTTATAGTTAAAGCTAAGTCATTTGGGAGTATCAACGAAATTTACTAACACGTTGAACAGCCTGTATAAAGTATAATCGCTTTTCTGTATGGGAAGGATGTGAGCTTTCGGACTGGTTCCCAAACAACACCGGCGTAACCTCAGCCCACTCTTATTTTCATTATACATCGACGACATATCATCGTATCTGCCCGGAGGAATTGATGTAAATGGTTGCCACATAAAGACCTTGATGTACGCTGATGACATGGCTTTACTGGCTGATTCCCCTGAAATGCTCCAGAGCATGATAAACTGTGGAGTCTAAAAAAAAAAAAATTATTTTTAAAAAAAAAAAGTTCAACAAATGTCTTAATACTACATATCAACAGGTGTTAGATTAACAAACAAATTATTTTAAACAAAAATTCATTTTTTTACAGTGAAATTCAATTAAATGCATGTATTTATTATATGGCCAAAAAAAAATATACATATTATTGTCGAAAAAATGATGATTAATAGTGAGTCCAGCTTACAGATTTTGAAATCACTCCAAAAATTTTGATTTGGCTTTGAGTCTTGACCTTTTTGAAACTCTGAAGTAGGAACTTTGGCCCATTTATTGACTACAGCAATTTTGAGCTCTTCACTGACTCGAATTTGCGATGATGTGTATATACACGTCGTGCCAAGTTATCCCACATGTTCTCTATAGGATTTAGATCTGGGGAACGTGCTGGCCACTTCATAACAACGATCTGCTTGATACAGTGTATTGCAGCGTTATCCTGCTTAAAAATGGTGTCTGAATTACTTTGTTGACCAAAAGTTTATTAATACTTCATCCAACATGGTTATATACTTTTCCGAGTTCCTTCCATAGTATCTAAAACCAGTCCATATCATTAACAAACCTCCTCCAAAGTTCCGCATATATTCCCGGACCATCTGGATCGTCAAGGATTTTTTATCTCATCTGAAAATATTACCCTTTTTCCATTGATCGGTCTATGACATGTGTTTTTCAGCAATCTCCAATCTTGCAACTTAATGTGATTCCTTTAAAGCTGGTTTAGACTTCATTTTCTTCCAAATTAGCGACACTTAGTATCGGGTAATTGTAAGTCAGCTCTTATTTGCGATGCTGTTGCATTTTTTTGTAAGCCAGCCCGAATTATAGCGGATTTTACACGAGAAGAAATCTTTTGATTATTATTATTTGATCGATTTGTTTTATATTTGTGCTTTAAATTGATAACATTATCCACTGCAGATGGAGAGCTTTTCAATTTAATGGCAATTTGCCTATTAGACATGCCAGTATTCTTGTAAGCAAGGATTTTGTCTGTTTCTTCAGATGATAATGTTTTTCCTTTTCCCATATCAATATTGAGGGAAATTTTCAATAGGATATAATTTGTATCTGTTTAAATTAAACAAGTACAGGGTTATCCATATTCGACGGACCCATCTGGCAACGCCATAACTTTTGACAGAGATGTCAGATCGCTGAATGACATACCGCGTTTGAAGCGTCAGTCCAAGCAGATTTTTACCATGGAACAATACACGCCACGCGAGCGCTCTGAAATAGTTGAAATTTACATTCAACAGAACAAGTCAATTGTGAAAACTCAACGTGCTTTTAAAAAATTTCACATTTTCACATTTCACATTGAATGGGACCGTAAATAAGCAAAATTGCCGTATTTACGCCTCTGAAAATCCTGAGGAGATTCAAGAAGTGCCTCTTCATGACGAAAAAGTCACAGTTTGGTGCGGCGTTAGTGCGAAAACGGTCATTGGGCCGTTTTTCTTCCAAAATGAAAATGGCCATGCTGTTACCATCAACCAGGAGCGTTATCGCGACATGATGACCAATTTTGTGATGCCAATTATTCGTCGAAAGCGTATGAGGCAGTTCTGGTTTCAACAAGACGGCGCTCCACCGCACACAAGTCGCATAACAATCGATTTTCTGAAGAAATTGTTTCCGGGCCGTTTGATGTCGAAAAGTGGTGATTTGGACTGGCCACCGCGTTCGCCCGATTTGACGCCGCCTGACTTCTTCTTGTGGGGATATTTGAAGTCAAAGGTTTACGTTAACAAGCCAAGGACCGTAGAAGAGCTCAAGGACAACATTCGTGAAGAAATAGCCGCTATTCCGGCCGAAATGTTGGCGAAATCGATGGAAAATGCTGCAAAAAGGGCACAATACGCCATCAACGCCAGAGGCGGCCATTTGAGAGATATCATATTCAAAAATTGATGTAAACAAATCTACTTGGAACAAATTAAATGATTAAGATTGCCAACCGCCAAATTTTTATTTTTTTCTTTGATTTTTTTAAAAAAAACATGGGTCCGTCGAATATGGGCAACCCTGTATACATAATCAAACTATCAAATTAAGAAAATTTTGCACCGTTTTCTTACTTGAGAACTTGAAAACCCACTGCCTTTAATAGACTTTCGCTTCAAAACGCTCACAAACTCTGAATAATGGGCAAGCTTTAGCCTAAACTAACTTTTAATGCTCTCTTTAAGCTAAAAATAGAAATAGAGAGACCAATGTAAAAGGGAGAATAGGATTGGAAGATGCCTTCTGGTTCCAATACATTTTAAGGTGACTAAACGGACCTGCACAAATCGATAAACTGCTCATGGGGAAAACCTTTTTTGGGAAACCGCTTTCTGTTTGTTTGAAACTGGTTAGGTCTGTGATGTGCTATGCGTCGCCATTATGGGAAAGAAGTTGAGCGACTTCAAAGGATGTTTGTTAAACGGTTCTTTAAACTGCCAAACACAACTCCAAATTACTCCATCTATTTAGAAACTTGCCTGCCAACTCTGCACTTGGTACTGCCTTCAAATCCACTTCAAATTTATCCATAAAATCTTTGATATGCCCAGCGAGACTACCCAGAATTGTAGCTGACATGATGTTTGCTAGCAAAACGCAAGTTTTCAAGAAATGGCAAGAACAGCTTCTATTTGCAATCTTATTATCAACCTTCATTGTCCTGCGTCTTGGGAAGCCTCACATAAGCTGATACTGGAGAATATCGAGTTACGGGTAGAGAAACTTCCAATATCTGGCGTCTCTAAGTGAGTGAAGTGAGAGAAATTGTTCTAATTTACAAAAGCTTGATGCACAACATTGGAACTCTTAATTACTTTCAAGACCACTTTGGCATCCAAACAATCTACACTATATGCCCTGCTCATTGTGAGATGATAAATCTGAATTACAGGCCGCACGTAAGCTCCATCAATACTGACTGTACACTCTGCAACCTCCGTGTAACTGAGAATGATTTGCATATTGGGAAAAGAGCTCTTCCAGTTTTCTAAATTCAACCAGCTTACAATCTCTGTAACGTCCGCGATTTGTAACACACAACCAATTTTTTCTGTTGCTTGCCCTAATCGGAAAGCCGAGATTCCGTAAGCTGGCTTGAATTTTCGTTCCGAAACGTTCGAAGGCGGCAGCTGTCGGGAGAGCAATATTCCGGCGCCCCGGCAATATAAAGTTAGTGGTTACGCTGAAATATTGCCTTAGTAATACTAAATGAATACTTATTTCTAACTAGTCAATAACTAAAATGTCACGTCTTGCTGTTTCCTTTTTTTAACCTCTTTGTTTTTAAAATTTGTAATTCGTATTTTCTTGCACCCATAATATTGTATTGTCAGTGTTCTTGCTAACAATTGAAAAATTATATTACTGTTCATTATGATAAGTTATGGCTAATGGTTAAAAACCAAGCCTATGTTTTTTCCCAATAAAATACTACTACTACTCTTTATACTATAAGAGGCATTTGTGGATTCTCGCAAAAGTATTTGGAAACCATGTCCCAAGTAAGAGAAGATGGCCCTTCTTAATATCATCTTCTCCCGCATTGAAAAGGTTCTTTAGATCTTATTACTATAGCAATCATCTGTGGACTTTGCCCCAAAGTTTTTGACTAATCCCCAAGTGGGAAAAAATTAAACTTACTCTTTATCATCCTCTCTTAAAGCTTCTAAATGTCCTGGTCATTCGAAATTTGTCCTTCCAAGCTTTATGATACTCAGTGAGAGAAGATGGCTCTTCTCCATATATTCCCGACCTCCAAAAACTATTGTCATTGAAGCTGGTCCTTTGCCGAAATATTAAACTTTGCCAAAGCAAGCGTAGGTGGATTCTTATCCTAGGTATAGGAAACCATTCTTGAAGTCATTGAAATTGGATTGCTGTCGTTTGCCTCTCGAACTCGTAGTATAACGCATTTTTATATCTGAATTCTAAACTAGGTCTTAACATCACATTCCGCAATAATTCAGGGCAAGAAATGTGTTCTCGGAGAGTCTAGCTCTCCCACAACTCGAAAACACTTACCGAATGCTGGAGATCTTTTAATCTGATTGCACTTTAGAATTTAAACCTTATATGGATGGACAGTGCAATGTAGATGGTAATGAGTCAGCAGAAATACTCCCTGACTGGAGCACAACAGTAATAACCCTAACCCTAACCCATTCAAAGTCCACACTTCAGCTGTAGTCCTACGCCTTGCTGCAAATCGTTGGAAGAACCTTTTCTTCTGTACTGTATTAGGGCTTAGTTAAAGCCTTTAGAAGACCTACAATGTTTTTGAATCGGTTTTAAATTGCGAGCGGTTAAAAACGAACCGCAGAGGTTTAATGTTTAAACTTTAGAATTACACTAGGCAACAAGGTTCAGTATTTTGAATAGTTGATGGTGATTCTATATGCTTTATGTGTCCTTAACACGAAAATATAAAATAACACGAAATGGTTTATCACGTCTAGATTGTGGTAATTTGAGCTTATAATTCCTTAGAGCTTTTATTTGATTAGAGCTCTCAAGTAACACTATAAAATTTTTGCAGTAAAAAGCGGCACCCATGGTCTCTAAGTAATCCGTTAACTATATTTCCCTCCTCTTGTGTTTTCTGTTTCGTATTTTTGGTTGTTAAAAAAAAAAACGAAACTGTCTGCCAAAAACAACTGAGAGAGACACTTTTCAGACCAAAAAACAAAAGCAAAACACAAAAAGTGTTGACTGAGACACACAGACGCTCCAGTCACAACCACGCTCACATACGTAAGACACTTTGGACCCCGGCTCGCGGCAAAACGGTCAGTGAAAGACAAAGACATTTAAAGTAAAGTAAAGTGTGTCTTTTTGCAACCTTTTTTTTGTTATGTCAGTTTTATGTAGAGACGCTGAAAGTGCTGACAGTTTTTTGCAAGATCTGATTTCAAACCCTTTTTTTGGTTGCTCTTTGATAAATTTTCTTGATAGGATAGCTATACTATATTATAGCTTTAAAATTAGTTGCCCCAAGCAATTCTATATACCATTTTGAATTTAACAATATTTTGCTAAATATGTATATTCTTTAATAATATCCTGACACTTAAGTGTCAACCCTCGCATAACAAACATTGTTTGGCTTTTAATTTCCATCATGCACTTTATTCCACTTTTGCACACTTACTTGGCTAAAGCACACTTAAAGCTGCGCAATTTATTAAACTAAACTCCCGGAGAGAGGGAAAAAAGCTACTAAAACTAAAAGTTCTCAATTTTTTGTCTCACAACATGCATAAAACCTAATCCTAAGGAGTAGAGCCGCCTTGTGGTTAACTGTAAGTGGTTGAGTTGAGCAATTTGATTGTTATACGAGCCAAATACTTTCCTAAGTCTAAGGGAATTTGTCTGGGTCGAGTGTTTGGATGATGAGAACGTGATGAATGGATTGATTAATCAACAGGTAACTTTTTTCCAATTAAATATTAATTAATTAATCATGTTTCGGAAATAAATAAAGTAAAAATTGATAAGTGTACAAAAATAGTGTGACACTGCGATAGGGGGCAGCAGTATATTGATAAGCCGTCTAAATATTATGGTAGCAGACACTTGGGAATGGTGAAAAGTGGACAGAAAAAAAAACCATTTGGAATGGATTGTTTTATCATATGGATATCTATACTTATAAATCTGTAGGCCCGACTGACTGACAAACTGACATATTATCAACCCACAGCCAAAACTGCTTATCCTACAGATCTAAGATTTGGCATAGACTTTCGTTTAGTTATGCGGGCGCGCACTAAGAAAGAAAATTTGGAAAATTTCACCGCGAAATAGGTAAAAACGCAAAAGAAAGTATATGTGGGGAATATAACGGCTGTAGTGCTCAGAAAATAATGTGGACTAAGCAGTTTTGCGAAAGAGTGAGTGAGAGAGCGAACGACTCGCACAAATTAGCTATGTGCTGTGTGTGTGTGTGCGTGTGTTTATTTTTATAAAAACAAATAGAGAATAGCCTCATCCAATTAAATTTAATCTTATGGCACAGACTAAACACATCGATTGCTTGAAAAATAAATAAGTTGGAATTTCGCAAAGCTAGCAGCCAAAAAAATGTACATACAAACATATGTAGCCAAAGAAAAGTAACGCAGCTGTGGCGCTCAGATAATATTTTGGACTGAGCTGTTTTGCTAAGAGCGCGAAAGAGAGAGCATGAGAGGCATCACACTCACACAAATTAGGTATGTGTTTATTACAAATATGCCATGGCTCTCTGAGACAGATGACAGCTGCTACATGTGTTAGAATGTGTGTGTAGAGCGTAGGAAGATGGAAAGGAGGGTGGAGAAAGAGTGGTGAGCGGGTGGGGAAAAAAGGGACGGGAAAAACACAGATTTAAAACGCGGACAAAGTCGCGGCGGGTTCAGCTTGATATAAATATTTTATGTATACTATTTTAAATTTCCAGCAGAGAGCTAAAACCGTGACACTTTAAAAATTGAAACCGAAACCGTAAACGTAACCGAAAGAACCTTTAGTTACAAAACCGGTTATCAGTACCGAAACCGAAACAAATATATGGGTTAATTTTGGTTTTTCCTCTACTAATACAATGAACGTTTTACATATTACATTTGAGTTTATTCACTAAAGTTGGCTGCTTATTTTTTATGCGCCGTACTGTTGCTAATGGGCTGGCACAAACTCGAAGTGCCTGGAAAGTTTCTAATACTAAACAGTTTTATAGTATAGAAGCTGGGTACTCAGACGCTGGAAATTTTGTCGGACCAGGCAACAGGCAACAACTTTCGGATGCTTTTTGTGTGTGGCTGGAGGTATAAGGGGTGTTCTTTATTTTGGCCTGTGGGAACAGAATTTGACCACTGAGACATACTGCTATAACGACAACCCAAAACGCATCGGAAGATTAGATTAGGTATTAATACACAGCCAGCTCCTTGGACCGGAGGCGGGAATTATTGTAAAATAAAATGTTTTTGTGTAATGGAAGTGTGTTGCTGATTTTTTTTAGCAAAGAAACATTAACTTTGTGTTTAATTTCAAGACGGGCGTTTTTCATTTCTCTATCACGAGTGCGAAGGACATTGCCAGTTTTGGCTATTGCGTAGCACTCTGTCACTTTGTCGTATGCGTACCCGTGGTGGAATTAAAAAGGTGAACCACTCGCAGTTGCATCCTCGATTAATGGACAACATTAATTCGATTGAATTATCTGTGAAATAAGCCCCAATTCAAGTTTGATAGAAATTTGCAGGGCACTATACGCGTATATGATCATTGATTACGGGTATCACGTGCAAAAAAGATCTAAAAATTCAACAGTTCTAATGAACAATCTCACTTCTTCATTTATATGTTTCTAACATAACGTAAGAAAAAAATATTGTTTGCTGTTACGTCACTGACCAAAAAAACAAAAACAAAACCCGCTCGGGCTTCTCTCAACCGAATTTAAGCAGCAATTTCGCTCACTGCTCAGTGGCCGTGGTTGAACACACATCACCGATCGGTCTGAGAGCAACCCCATACCAGGTCCAAGTCAGTCAATCGCTCATCAAATGCGGTCTTCACGAAGACCGAACTTTAAAAAGGTTATTTCAATCGGTTGCAGACTCAAGAGAGCGCCAGAGTTGAGCATAAACAGAGAGCGAGTCAGCGTGAGAAAGAACGAGAGAAGGCATATAGTTTATCGCACACATTCATATTGTTAGCCGAGCCTAAGCAGTCAGCGTACTCACCAATGCATACATACGAAGAAGACCTTTGAATGCGTGAATTTTGACAGAAAAAAGAAAAAATATGTGTTTCTCTCCTCTCACAACCAAAGATAGGAAGAGCGAAGTTAAATCTCTATTCAATGTGATCGCGCAAGAGCGGTTGGCTGTTCTGACACAGGCAAACTGGGGACACGATTATTAAAAGCGCCACACGGGGGACATATAGGAATGGTGGGGAAAATCAACAATTATTGCAGATCTTTTGGGGTAACCAAAAATGGGTTAGCCCCACCGGCCAAAAAAATTAGTGAAAAAAAAAAATTAGAACTAATAACACATATCTGACAACTGCAATATAACGTAATCGGAAACAAGTAAGAGTGTTGGGGTCGAGTGCCCCGACAGCAAAATACCCTGTTCCAAGTAATGTGGTTCCTATAGCTTTGAACTCCTTTTATTTTAAAATTTATTTGAATAAATGGGGAGGCGCACTTGCATATCTTGGGTTTTTTTGCTCGGATCTTATAGTGGTATACAGAATAGACAGATATTGGGCCTTACTCAATATATATTAAGTCACTAGGTTCAAGCTTAAAAATTGTAGCCTGACAGTTTTTCGCGGTTAGAAGAAGGAGGAGGAATGACCAAATCTGGAGTAAACTTGATCTGGGTACAGTATACACCAACATACACGCAAAAATTTGTGGCTCACCTCTTATAGTCTCTGAGATCCACGTGTTTATAAGAGAAAAGACAGTTTTTCGCTGTTAAAAAAGATGGAGGAGGGAGAAATTTTCCAAATCTGAAACAAACTCGATGTGGGTACAGTATACACCTACATACATGCCGGTATTTTGGCTCTATCTGTTAGCAGTCTCTGAGATCGACG
>JAEIFU010003618.1:0-26288 GCA_018904235.1 Lordiphosa stackelbergi | reverse complement strand
CTGGTCGATCATGCCGGTAGATAAAAAAATCATTTGACAATATTTCAGAATCAGAGATTGTTTGATTTAACCAAGTCTCTGAAAATGCAATAATGTCAAACTCAAATGAAGCACTATTTAGAAATAAGGTAGAAAGTTTTGATAATAGACTCCTAACATTCTGATAGGCTATATGAGGACAAATGGACGGAACTAGTTTTTGAAACCCTATTAGTATTAGATCCTACATTTGAGGATGTAATCAAAGAGGGTAAGCTAACGGGTATTGGCCTAACTCGATTTCGTGGCCTAATCTATTGAACAATCATATCTGGCAGCCAAAATTCTGGGTCACATATGATTGAAATGCTTCAGATGGAACACTTATGTTGAAGGAAGCAACATCACGAGGTTGGGCAAAAAGTTAAACTTTGTAATCGAAACACTTGCTGAGGTTTTGCTCGCGATATAAGCGGCAATTTTCTCGCAAGTAGTTTCAGGGACAACCTAGACACGAAAACTTGCTTGCGTGGTGCAATCACAGTTAGAGGAGGAGGCTGAGATGGAACAGTAACACTGGCAACGGGTAGCAGGTTCAGGAGGAGCAATTGAGGAATGATCTTCGTACTCTAGGATCTAGAAACATTGCAGAGATTACAAATGGATTTTCTAATAAGACTTGTTTTTTTAAGCAATTTATTAAATGTTCACTTTAAGTCTTGTTCATTGCTTTTATTGTAAGCGTCAGTTCAAGCCACAATTTGTAAAATTCACCCATGTAAAGTTGTTCAGTTTGAAGTCTTTGGGTTGCTATAAAGGCTGGCTCTAAGACGGTAACAAGATCTTTTACCGAATTCCAATCTTTTCTTTTTAATGTCGAACTTAAACTTAAGTGTTTTCCGCAAAAATCTTTTGGAACTAGAAGTCTTTTCAACATTGCGTATGTTGAATTCCAACGAGTTGCTACGTCGATTTCTGGCTGCATAAATCTATAAGTAGAAGTTCTTAATAATTTGATTAGCTTTCGAGCTTCATCAATAACTTAAAGACGTTCCGTATCTTGAATGAAGTCTTTTACCATGATACAATTATAGAAGGTACGGCATTCAGCTGAAAAATGTGGCCCAAGCGCTTTTGCTCAGAGTGCGAAAGAGAGGGAGGGTGTGAGCGAGAATCAACGGCGCACATGCACACAAATTAAATATGTGTGTATGTGTGTGCATTAAAAAAGTGTATGTACATACGTAAGTACCCTCTAGTTCTGTCGGGGTCAATTGCGACAAATCCATTGACGCTGCGTTGCTGACTAGGCGACTGTCCCTCCGTCAATGCCAAATGGATGCAGAAAGCGTCGACGGAGAGCAGCAGCACAAAGAGCAAGAGTAACTTACGCTCTGAATTTTGTAAGTGGGAGAGCGAGAGTGTGCAAACGAAAACAATAGAAGTGTAACAAACGTCAGCGTTAAAGCCGCTATGGAAATTCTCTTGCAGTTGTTATTCAAGAATTGTAATTTATTTGTTTTATGTGCTATTTTTCTGCAGTTGTATTACACTGTTATACAACGCGAGGTTGCACTTATTTATAAAGTATTTATATGCTTATTAATATATCTTTAAACTTGCTTTAGTCTTCTGAATATATTGAAAAGGGTATACAAGCGCCGTAGTGGAATTGAATAAGGTGGTGTGGAAGGCACGCGCCAATTGTCTGATCTCGGTTATTCCGTTATGTTGTCCCTTTGCTTTGCAAACTTCTTTTGCTTTTTATGTTGCTGTCAAAAATCAGTTCAACTTATGCGAAACAGAGGCAAGGTGAATTCTTGGGAAAAAAATAGTAATTAATTGTTTTTAATATTTAACATACATAAGTATCAAAACAAATTAAAAGTGCATAAAAATATACATTTTGGAAAGAAGGTAAGGCAATTTTTTTAACAAATTAAAGTGAATAAAATAACAATGATAAGCAAGCGGCATTTGCGGCGACTGCAGGCAGCGGAGAGGGAGAAATTGTTAGGAGATGAAATTGTCCTACAAAATCGCGGCAATATAGAGGAAATAGAGGGGGATTTAAGTGAAGTGTTGGTGACAGAACGCGCGGTTGACTTGGACTTGGATATGGACTATGACAACGTACCAAAAACTTCAGATACCCACTCAGCCAATTTAACTCTAAATGAAAAATTGCGAGAGTGGTATCTAAAGTTTAAACCTAGACGCGACTGTGCGCTGGCACTTGTGAAAATTTTAAAAGAAGAAAATTTAAGTGTAAGTCACTTTTACAAGTCTTGCACATCATCAAGGCCTGATATAAAAAATGTTTCCGGTGGTTCATATTTACATATCGGCCTAAATAATCAGATACAAAAGTTATCTCAGGGAATGCAAGTGCCAGAAAAATTAAATATCGACATTAATGTGGATGGGCTGCCACTGTTTAAGAGCTCGAGAGCTCAATTGTGGCCAATTTTAGTTAGGTTAAATAATGTGAAAAGTGCTCCAATTTTTCCCATCGGGGTTTTCCTGGGTAAAAGTAAGCCAGCCGACTGCGATGAATTTCTTAGTGAATTTGTAAGTGAGGTTTCACAAGCAAGGCAAAGTGGCTTACTTGTAAATGAAAAGAGTATAGCAATAGATGTTCGAGCTTTTGTGTGCGATGCACCTGCTAGGGCTTTTATTAGTGGAACACCTGGCCATACATCCCGCCACGGCTGTTCCAAGTGCTGTCAAGTGGCTAGAAAAATAGACAACACTTTGACTTATAGCACACAGTCGGGAATCCTGATAAGTGATGAAGACTTCACTAATAGGAAATTCCCGCACCACCACAGTCAGAAATACTTACATGAAATGAGTGTTTTAGAAAAAATGAATATTGGCATGGTCAGTCAGATTCCCTTGGACTGCATGCATATGATAGAACTAGGAGTGATTAGGAAATTTTTAATTAAAATAGAAAATAATAAAGTTTGTAAGAGGTCCACTGAAGCCAATAAAGCTAATATATCCAAAAAGCTTTTGGCCATGCGAAAATATGTACCCAAGGAATTTGTGCGTAAGCCACGAGCTTTAAATGAGCTCGTCCATTGGAAGGCAACAGAATTTCGACAGTTCTTGTTGTATACAGGCATCATTGCATTAAAGGACGATGTGAATGATGACCTATATTATGAATTCCTTCTGTTGCATTGTGCATATAGGCTGCTTTGTTGCCCACAACAACGCATTTCAAATTTGGAGACTTCTCAACATATGTTAAATCTTTTCGTTGAGAACTTTCCAACGTTGTTTGGAGACAATAGTGTATCCTACAACGTTCACAGCCTCTTACATATTAAAGAAACAGTCCAAAAAGTCGGAGACCCGATTTCAGGATCTTCCTATGCATTTGAAAACTACTTGCAAACTTTAAAAAATTCTGTGCGAAAGCCTACAAAAATTCTAGAGCAAATACATAGGAAGATTATGGAAGAGTCTGTATTAGTTCCAAACAGTACTAGGGAACCAAGTATTAAGGGAAATAAATGCTATATAGACACCTTAGTTTTGACAACGCATAGTCCGAACAACTATTGCTATATCAAACCCAATATTCCTATCCGTATAGTTGCCTTCACAGAAGAAATGGGAGGAGCCATTGTAGGTAGAAGGTTTTTAAATACTAGAAATTTTTATGAAGAGCCCCTTATGTCCGCAACTGTAGGAATATTTTTAGTCCAAGCTGAACCGTCACCTATGGAAGAAATATTTCCTATTTCCGATTTTGAATCAAAAGCAATGGGGATACCTAACGGGGAACATTTACTGCTAATGCCATTGCTTCATTGTTATGATCTTTAATTTAATATTATTGCCCTGCTTTCTAGACATTGTATTGCTTGGAGGTGTTTAGTTCGTAGGCGTTCACAGCATTTTTGCTGTGTTTGAATCGAACATACTCTCAGCGACGGCGCTCCTAAAGATTCTTTTGCTAATCCCGGGGGGGCGTGGCCCCGAGACCCCCCCCGGGGCGGGATTTGAAGACCCCGTCAAAAAAAACATTACAGTGTTAGTTATAAAATAAATTAATTGATCAAAAATTCTTATTAAAATGCTTTTGTACTGTTGCAAAGGATAATGATAATAAGAATTTCTATGATAGATTCAAAATACAATGACAAGTCCACCAAGGAAAATTAAGCGAGTCTGTTTCGAAGCCGATCGTAAGTATTACTGAAATCTACAGTTTGCTGAAATATAAACAATATTTCCCTTTAAAACAAAACATTTTTATACGCATTTCAGAGCGAGACCCACCATGCAGCGGCTGTTCTGCGATAGCCGATTCCATGGATAGGCTTAGAGGTATAATTAAAGTACTTTGTTTAAAATTACCCATTACAAGAATTTACATATTTCAGATTCCCTTTCTTCTCAGAACAGAGCACTGCAAGGTGAGGAGTAAATCAACACACTGATCTATCACATATTAATTTGATACTTGTCTTATTTTCTTTTTATTTTTAATTTTAGAAAGTCTGGCTACAATGCAGGGTAAGTTGGGTTGTATGCTTTTTGTACCCTTGCAAAGAGTATTATAATTTTGTCCTGAATTTTGCAACGCATAGAAACGTCGATTTGCGACGCAATAAACTATATATATTCTTGATCAGGGCGACGAGCTGAGTCGATTGAGCTTATTTTATAACATGCATTTGCAAGGGTATAAAAACTTCGACACAGACGAAGTTAGCTGGGCGATATATGTACTAATTGAAATTTTGTATTTTCAGATCAGCTTAAGAAGGCTTTGGAGTCTCTGGCAGACCAAAAAGTGGCTCTTAGCCTTTTAATGCGACAGAGGGCTCAGGATGAGCACATGCGGGAGGAATTCCCATTGAAGACGGTTGAGGATCTGGCGCGCGTTGAGTCCTTAATAAGGCCAGATACTTTTGAGGCATATGTAAGAAACAACTATTCATTATGCTTACATGTTAAATATTTCTTAACAAAAATATAATACTTTAACTTTTTGTGACGAAATGTGTAACAGGTGTTTTACAAAAATATTAATAATTGATTTCTTATTATTTGCTGATTTTCAGGTTAACACTATGAAACAAATCATAACTCCATTTGGTTTAAAAAAGGACTGGGCCATATACTGCCGGATGAGATGATCATCACCCTGAACTTGAGCGGTGTCAAGGGGAAAATGGGGCTGAAGGACTCGGAGAACTTTTATAAAGCTCTTTTAGGTATATTAGCTATTTTTTTATGCGTATTTGAATATATTCCCTATCTTAGATCCTGGATTCACATTACCCCTTTCATGCACCAAACTAGCACAGATCATATGAAACTTTTTTGTCAGTTATTTCTTCTTTCATATTGCACTGGAATAACACAAAAAAGTCAATATATTTTCAATTAAGTCACACCTACTACATTAAAAAATATGTTGAACTTAAACAAATTTGGCTTCCAGAGTAAAAAAGCTATTTTCTTGGCAATTAAAATTTAATTTGATTTGAAATGCGCTATAAGCCGTACATCATTCATTTCATTTAAAAAGAAACAGCTTAAAATCCAAAAATAACAAGAAAATACTTTATACTTAAGTCAGAGCAGCATAAAATATTAAAGTGACGGTATCCAAGTGTTTTATTAAACGAATTTGTTGAACAATGTATATCGTTAGTCCAAAGATATTTGCAATCAAAGTGTAATGTTGTGCAGAAAGAATAGGTGCATGAAAGGGTAATCGTATTGAAATCTATTTGTATAAATTTGTATAATAAATCACCTTTGCATTTACTAGATCAGGATAAAACAATTTTTGAGATTTTAATTCTTATTGTTTTGAGCAATTTGGATTTAGTTTTTCACATACAAATTTATGCAAACATTATTTTATACGACGATATCGAGATATGGAACATACTCAATTATTATAGTTTGTCTTTTACTTTCAGCATCGATACCAGCAATGGAGGAGGACTCGCCGGAAGAGCAGCTGAGAGCTGCAATAAACGCCAGAAAGAAGGCATATTTTAAAAAATGCTCGGTAGAGAGAAAAAAAACAAAGGAGCAAAATTCGTAAATTTATTAATACTTTTTTATCTTTTTCATTTTTGGATTTTTTCATTTATATTTTTCTTTTTTTTTTTTTAAATGTATTTTTCTTAAATTTATTTTTTTTTATTTTTACTTTTAATTTTTTAAAGTTAAATTTTTACTTTTTTAGTCTTCAGTTTTTATACAAGTGAAAAGTGTATTATAATTTTGCCCAAAAGTTTGCAACGCATTGAAGGAATCATCTCCGACCACATAAAGTATATATATTCTTCATCAGCATGACGAGCTGAGTCGATTAAGCTTTGTCCGTCCGTCTGTCCGTCCGTCCGTCTGTCCGTCTGTCTGTTTCTACGCGAACTAGTCCCTCAGTTTTGGAGCTATCGAGCTGAAACTTTGCACAGAGTCTTCTTTTTACTGCACGCTGATAATATGTCGGAACCGACCGGATCGGATGACTACTTCTTGTAGCTGCCATACAAATGCTCCTTCGAAAAATGGGTTTTTGTGATAAAAACTGGTTTGTTCTCAATATTATCGCTCTCAAACACGGTCATGGGTAATAAGTCATGTTTTTAAGCTGATTTGCGAAGCTTGGTCGAAGTCGCTAACCGTTGTGACAAGCTATTTTAAGTGTATCAAAACTTCGGTGCAGACGAAGTTAGCTTTGCCTTTCTCGTTTTAGTTAATTTTTAGTTGTAGTTTTTTACTTATTATTTTAATTTGATTTAGCTTATAATGAATGAAATGAATTTAAACTAATTTTTTTTCTTGTTATTTTTTCAGCTTAAAAAAATAAACAAAATATATATTGAAAATTTTGATATTTGTTTTATTTATTTTAAATTTATGCACTTATTTATAACGCTATTTCGTCAACACCTCATAGTTGATTCGGTCGTTGGCACCCCATTGACGACATTTCGTTAACGAATCGTCAAACAAATGCACCCATTTAAACGCTATTTCGTCAACACCTCATAGTTGATCGTTCGTTGGCACCCCATTGACGACATTTCGTTAACGAAACGTCAAAAGTTCTCTTTTGGCGCTTTTTTGATCCCTTTTACGTCGACGAATCGTCTATGCGGAAAGCCGTGCACTACCTCCTAGGACATGACAATGTTAAAGGTAAACAATGGCTCAGTACAAGGGTAGTCGAGTGAGCGTCGATGGCATGCGCAAAGCCATTGACGATTCGTTGACGCTGCGTTGGTGGTCGGTTACTAGAGGGTATGTATACATTTTCTGTTGTGATGAAACAACAATACACTCAGAAAATTATTATACCCGTTACTCGTAGAGTAAAAAGGGTATACTAAAGTCGTGCAAATGTATGTAACAGGCAGAAGGAATCATTTCCGACCATATAAAGTATATATATTCTTGATCAGCATCAACAGCCGAGTCGATTTAGCCTTGTCCGTCTGTCCGTCCGTCCGTCCGTCCGTCCGTCTGTATGAACACCTAGATCTCAGAGATGGTAAGAGATAGAGGTTTGACATGTATGGGACAAATGCTTCTTTTATCTGCACGCAGATCAAGTTTGTTTCAAATTTTGGCCACGCCCCCTCCCGCCCCCGCAATTTGGAAAAAAGTTATATCTCCTACAGTTTTAAAGATAGAGGATTCGTACCTTCTAGAGATAGTTAGTAATTTGCAAAATGAATCGATTTGCCGAAAGAATGACAAAGATCGGATGAACGGTTCTCAAGTTATAAGCAAAAAAGTGAACCAAGCCCTCCCCGCTACCGCCCTAAAAAAATGTTGCATACTTTTTGGATGGCCACACTAAGGACCGCGGGAACACTGTTAAACATATTTTTTCATGAGTAACGGGTATATCGAAGTCGGTTAGAGCCGACTTTAACTTACGCTCTCGTTTTTCTATATAAGCCGGGTATCCAGCACCGCGGAAACTAAAAATTCCTGTCAAACTTCATATAAAAAAAAACTGTGGCAGGAATTTTTAGTTTGCCTTTTCGTTGCTTGTGTATCCAGCAACATGAACGTAATCCACAGTTTCTTATCGATAGTTGGCATATCGATAGCGTGTGTGGATGGAGAGAACAGCTGATGTACAGAGCAGGAATATATTGCCAACAATTATTTTGGATGTGATGTGCGAAAATTTTTGGGGGAATGCTTTTATATAATATATTGTTTGTTATGAGCTGTCATCTGGCTGGGGAACCATGATCGTGCAAAGACTGCGGTTCAGAACGTTACATGTACTGATCCCTAATATAAATGCGGATGTTTTTAGGCACTCTTGTCTCCGACGATGAAAGACTTCATTTGATTGGCGTACAACCAAGAGGTCATACTACTTTGGAGAACATTCCATTATAAAGTAATGCAGTTAACAACATGCTACAGTGATGTTTTGTGCCATCCGGGACACACAGCAAAGTGTAATGCAATCGGTTTATCATCCCCAAGTATAAAGTATGTAGCACATACTCCGAGCAGCATGCTTCCCCAGAAAATACTATTTATTTTTTTTTAATTTATTTGAATTCAAATAGTTAACAGTGCTTAACAGCTGATTGTTCAGAGTGACCTTCTACCTTTTCGGTGCGTGGTCACACTGCTTTAGTTATGTTCCACACACACAAGAAATAAATAGCAAATTCCTGGCAGGAATTTTCCGCAGTGCTGGATACAGGCCTATATAAGAAAATTGCCCTAAAATTGAAATCGCCCTTAAAATTTAGAAAAAAATTCTATATTTAAGAAAAAAATTTCTGAATTTGAGAAAAGTTGCCCTAAAAATGAATTTTTTAGAAAAAACTTTTTAAAAATTAGAAAAATATATTTTTTTTCTAAATTTTAGGGTGAATTTGCTTTATAGCCTTTTCTAATTTTTAGGGTAATTTTGCCTTTGATTTAAGAAAACATTTGTTACAAATTTAGGGTACTTTGCCCCAAAATTAAGAAAATAAACCCTAATTTTAAGAAAATTTTTCTAAATCCACCACCTTTCTTAAAATGTTTGAAAAATTGACGAAGCCGTCCATGTGATGGCATTCGTTTACACACACTAATGTCCATTCGCAATGCCTGAAGAATGTAGATGTATTGAGCAAGTTTTTGTAATGTAATGTAATCGATTAAAGGATTGTATAACATATAGGCAATGTTAAAAACACCTCAAATTTAACGAAAAACATAAAAAAAATTTAATGAAAAACATTAAATAAGAAAAAAAAGTATGGTCCTACGGGGACTTGATTCCAGTCCCCGACGTTTTCTAAGCTAATGTCTTATCCACTCGACCACGACCCTTGCTTCTTATTGGGTGGCAAAAGTGAGTACTTAAGCGCCAAATACGGCACACAAATTTATAGGTACGATTTTAACGCAAGGTATTGCTAAACAAAATTAAAAAAAAACATTAAAAAAAACATAAAAATAAGAAGAAAAAGTTTGCTCCTACTGGGACTTGATCCCAGGCCTCCACGTTTGCTAAGCGAATGTCATGTCAACTAGACTAACTGCGTACATTCTTAACTACGGTTATGACGCAACGTCTTGCTTAAGGCTAATAGTCGAGTGGGCTAAGACGTCGTCCGTGTGTTCAGTATTTGTGAGTGGTCCCGAGTTCAAGTCCCAGTAAAAGAGTAAGTAAAAAAAATAATTTATAGCTTAAAAAAAGGGGGTTGGTGACGAGGTGACGGGAGGTTGTGATTGGGGGTGAAGTTTTGAGGGGTGAATCCAACAACAACACACCAACACACACGGGTTGGTCTGTGGTCAGTCGTCCTCCTCTTTCTAATTTCCCTTCCCCTCCCCCCCATGATGCCAGCTCCCGCCATAATCGCTTGGGAATTTTAAATCGACATAACAGCTGAAATTGTCTAAGGGTTTTTTAGAAAAATTGCCCTGAAATCTAGAACACAATTTCTATGTTTTAGAAAAGCATTTTGCCTTTAAATATTAGGGCGAATATATTTTTATTTATAGTTATAGTTTTTTTTTTTGTAAATATTGAAATTATGACTATATGTTATAGTTAACAACAAAATGACAAGTGCACGCAGTGCATAAGTCGGGGGGGTTCCCCCCTCCACCTTAATGTTTTAAATTAAAAACCTCTTAAAATAGTTTTTCTTATTCTTTGCATCAAAAACTTCTCTGTCACATAAAGGGACGTACCCAGGATTTTGATTAGGGATGACAAAGACCTAAATTGTTTGAGGGGTATTATTTTGCTAAAGTTGTTATCATCGTTAAGTATTATTGGGAAAATTTTTTTTTTTGGGATTTAAAAAAAGGATGCGCCGCAGCCGAAAATTTTATCGCAAAAGCCGCGGAAACGTTTTTTACATACCTCCTTAACCAAAATTTATAAAAAAAATTTACTTCGATTGACTGAAACAAAAAATATGTCAAGGTCGATGCGTTTCGAAATAGCTTTCTTTGTAGTCTGCCTGCAGAGGTCTTTACTGGAGGATATTATAATTGGATGGGTTGGACTACGTTTTTTGGAAACATAACATAAACCAAACTGTAGAAGTCTATCCTTCCGATCTCAGTGGCAAAGATGCTTTAGTTTAGAAATAGGACATGAGATTGTCCAACTCATTGGGCGCCATTATGATCTAAGAAATTGAAAGTTGTCTAGTATAGTAAGCCCCAAATATTCGGAAAATATCGCGAAGTCGATGGATAGCGAACTATGAAGAATTAATGTGAAAATATTTTTTGGTGTTTGTTAATTGTTCTTTTATAATTGACACTATAAATTTGTGTGTTTTTTCCATGTAACAAGGAATTAAATAACTCTTTCTGAATTGATTAAAAAGTTTATTTATTTTTAGAAACAACTTTCTGATTTTGCTCATAGGATAGACATTTTTGGTTTTAAATATGGAAAATATGGTTATGTTTTGATAAAATCGATTAAAAGGGCTTGATAGGAAGAAGCAGGAAGATATGGAATGCCTAACATCTTTGATTAAGTCAAACACAAGGTCTAGAAACTGCAGCATTTTTGACTCCGTCCATTGTAGACCGCTGATCTTTAATCCCAATAAACTGATCGTAAGCTTTCTAAAATGCGGTCAATAAATATTTATTTTATTACTAGATTTTGAAGTGCAGAATCTTGCAAAGTTCTCCATATTGAAATAACAGCAGAGTCGAAATAACCTTCAGGAATACCACTATGTATTAATTTAAGAGAATAATCAATATACATTTTGAAACTCGGCGAAACCAGAATTTGCCGCCCCTCAAAATTTGCGCCCGGGGCGGACCGCCCCCCCCGAAAAAGTATGTAAGCATTTATTTCCAAGAACACAGCAACATGGCACTGCATCTGCACTAAATATGAACTCATATTTTTTTGCCAACACAGCAAAACGAACATTCACTCTAAAAACCCACCCCCAAATGTGCACTTAAGCAACAACAAAAAGAAAAAAAACATGTAAGAAAGTCGGTCAAGCCCGACTATAAAATACTCTGTATTCTGTCTCTCTCTCTCTCTTCTAATATTGTGCGGTGTTGGTTGTGAAAGGGTGGGTGGGTGGTGGGGGAGGGGGGTGATTCACTTATTTGCTCATAACTTGAGAACCGCTCATCCGATTTTTATCATTTCTTCGGCAAATTGATACATATTACTAATGACTAACTATCCCTAGAAGGAACCAACCCTCTATCTACAAAACTGTGGAAGATATGACGTTTTTTCCATGTTGCGGGGGCGGGAGGGGGCGTGGCAAAAATTGAAAATAAACTCGATCTGCCTGCAAGTATAAGAAGCATTTGTCCCATACATGTCAAACCTCTATCTCTTACCATCTCTGAGATCTGTTTTTTCATACGGACGGACAGACGGACATGGCTATATCGACTCGGCTGTTGATGCTGATCAAGAATATATATACTTTATAGGGTCGGAAATGATTCCTTCTCCCTGTTACATACTTTTGCACAAACTTAATATACTCTATGTACCTTCGGTACAGAGTATAAAAAGAGCAAGCAATTTATTAAATATGAATACACTTTCTTGTAAAGCAGCAACAACTGAACACAGGGCACGCATATGATTTTGTTTTTGCTTTTTGTTGGCTTATGGCATGCGCAAAGTCTATACGCGCAGGCTATTCTTTTGCGTACGACAACAACATATGCGTGTCATGCGCAATGGCTGTAGGCACCCCTGTTGTAAAGTATGACGTAATACCTTCTAAGCATAGTTCATTTAACAGACTTTCCTCATTGGGCTGCTCATCATTGCCCTCGTCATAGCTCAATTTACAAAGAACACTTTAATTTATAAGCTCAACTGTCATATCATATTTTGTCCATTATCTGTAGTTATACAGCAAATTTGACTCTTCTCGATGTTGAATTCTTTCAAAATATGCTCTATTTCTGAGGAAAGATTATTCGCTGTATGCCTTTTTTGTAGCTCAATTAGACCAAGTGTTTTGATCTAAATTTGATTACCGTCGAAAAATTGAGCATTTATTCCTTCAATTTTCAATGAAAATATATTCTTTCTCAAGGAATTTTGAATTTTAATTATTTATTATTAATTTCCCCATATTTTACTGATATGACTTGTAGAACATTCTTTGATGTGATTGGATTCATATTTAAGCCTTGAAAAATTTGCTCGGTCAAAATTTTGAAGGCATTTGAGTCCAATATTGAAATTTACATTTTTTCAGTCGTCACGAGACTTACGCAAGCTGCCTTAACATCACTTTTAGACAAGTTTATGGAGACTTTTGCTTTTTCCTCACAAACATATACATTTTGCTCTGCTAATTCTTGTTTGAATGCATCTGAGTTGGGTAAATATGCACAGAAAAAAATAAGACCAAATATCAAGATGGTATTTCAATATAATTTCAATAATATCAATATTTTCATAACAAGGTGAAACTATTTAATATCAATGTGAACCTGTAGTATTAGGTCGACACTAAAAATATTATATTGATACGTAAAATGTTCAAAGTGAAATGCAAAATTCCCCAGTGATATGATTTGAGATCAAAGTAGACATCGAAATTCTAAAGCAAAGCGAGACACATAGAGTTCCTCGAATCAGAGAGAGACAGCTATAGTCTATCTCGAAAAAAACAATAACAAAGTTCACTGCTCCGCCGCAGCAAGCGCGAAAACGAGTGCCGGTCGTTTTTCCTTCGGGATAATTTCGAAGTCATCCTCGCAAGTTTCCAGCTTCTTCTTGTAAATTTCGTCATTCGTTCCGTGTTATTGCGTGAGAAAAGTAAGTGAAAAAAGTGTGGTGCCTGAAAAAATTTGAAATGGTAAAAGTGAAGTACATGTGTATGTTTTTATACTCCGTACCGAAGGTACATAGAGTATATTAAGTTTGTGCAAAAGTATGTAACAGGGAGAAGGAATCATTTCCGACCCTAAAAAGTATATATATTTCTGATCAGCATCAACAGCCGAGTCGATATAGCCATGTCCGTCTGTCCGTCCGTATGAACAAACAGATCTCAGAGATGGTAAGAGATAGAGGTTTGACATGTACGGGACAAATGCTTCTTATATTTGCAGGCAGATCAAGTTTGTTTTCAATTTTTGCCACGCCCTCTCCCGCCCCCGCAATTTGGAAAAAACGTTATGTCTCCCACAGTTTTGTAGATAGATAACTCGTACCTTCTAGAGATAGTTAGTCATTAGTAATATCTATCTTTGCTGAAAAAATGATAAAGATCGGATGAGCGGTTCTCAAGTTATGCTCAAATAAGTGAATTACCCCCAGCCACCCCCTCCCACCCTCTCACAACTAACGCACAATCTTAGAGAGAGAGAGAGAAAGAGAGAGGGGGAGAGAGAGAAACTTAGAGATGAGCGCAGCAGCAGCACTGCGTTTAGCTCCTACTCTAGGTACAGAGTATAAATATAGTCGGGCTTGACCGACTTTCTCACTTGTTTTGTGTTGGCAATTTGTATTTACAAATAGTAAAAAGATAGGCTGTTGCCTTTATTCGCGGATTGGCTTGTTAGGGTTCGCCTTAGCAAGGGTTTGCGCCTCGACACATAGAGACAATCGCTCGTATTCGTCAGCTCACCACTTACGCAATCCTGCGATCCACATCCTTTCTCCAACTATTGCGTCGGCTACGGTACACCTTGGCGCGTCGAGAATCCTCTCTGACTGGCCGGTTCCTCGTTTCTGCACGACTCTACTCACTCTTGACACGCTGACTGTCGCTTCACGCTTCTCTCGGTCCTGGAGAGATCCTTTGACGTGTCCCTGGAATCCTCACTTATATCGTTGACACGCACTCGTAGTAGTTCCCCGTAAGACACTGACTGCCTCATGCCCGTTCCTTGGTTCTTTTATACCCTCCCGCGCTGCTCGTACGGAGTAACTGTTTTTGCGCTGCCCAGCAACATCCAATCGAAACGCCAGCACTTACTCGGCTACGTCTCGAACATTCGAAGCCGTTACTCCGGCAGTTCCGTGCGGTACCTCCATCTGGGCGCTCAGAAACCTTCACATAAGCTCTCTAACTGCCCCTATATTCATCGGCAGCTCTGTTCCGAAGCTGCCTAGCAACAAAAAATTATCTCGTCTTCTCGCTATTCGTGCACGATCGGCACTGACTTGCGCTCTCGGCCTTTAGCTCGGCTTACCGATCTCCGTTGACTGCCGCCGACGCTTCTATTCCCCTTTGACTCTCGGTTCTCTTCGCCGTCGCGCTTCCCAATTCGCCCTAGCGAATTCGCCGAAGGGAAAATTCCCTCCTTTCCGCCAGTTGCTGTTCTTGTGAGGAATTGCCTGACATACAATTCCTCACATTCCCCTCTTTCCTCGAGAAGCGGAAAAGTCCCCTTTTCCATGCATTTCCTTCGTTCTTGTACTTCACTCTTGTCCGTTGCGCGCCTTATTTCGAATCTCTCCCGTTGCGCGCCACTGTTGCGCACTTTTCACATCCATTTCATTTCCCATCCCTACCTGGGTCGATCCCAGCCCATCCCGTGACTGCTCCCCTTTCCTATCGATATATTCATCGATAACCCGTGACCGTGACATCGATCCCCAACCAGTCGGTTTGCCCCCCATCACTATCCCCACGCCATATCAACATTTTACATTCAGGTAAGTTTTTTCTTTATTAATGAACTTTTCCATCCGGTTCACCCTAACCACTTTCTTTTCAGCTACCGTCTCTCTTCACCTGTGATGTCTGCCCCCCTTCCCAAGCCATGTCCTTTGTGTTTTTCCCCCACCCCTCTCCCTTAGCACAACACATACTCCTGAAGTTTTCATGTAAGTGTTTTCATTTCAGTTTTTTTTTCTCTTTTGTTTGTTTTGTTTGTTCATTTGTTCTCTGTTTTTATTTCCCTTTTTCTATCCTCGCCTCCGCTCCCTCCTCAACGCTCCTTCGGCTATTTGAGCAATCCATATAACCTGGGCCCACCGGTTGCGCCTACCACCCGCCAGTCTCGCCTGAACCGCATCCTTTGCAGGGCCGGGCCATTCGGCTTCTGGCACATACTGCCATCGTGCCACCCTTTGGCGACCCTCCGGCTGTGCGCCTTTCGCCTGTGGCCACTACCCCTGCCGTTGCAGAATTGGTCTCTCAGCTCGCCGCTGCCCGGGGCAAGATTGCTGCCTCAACAATTGGGGCCGCTGGTCATCGCTCGGCTTCTCCTGGTTTGGCACCGGGCACTCCCATGGCCCTTTTTCCAGCAAGTCTGGCGATTCTTGAGCTGGCTCGGTTACCACCTCTGTGTCCGTCCGATCGGTGTGTTTCGCGCGAGGATCTCTCGTTACTGCCACGGGACTCGTTTCCACTAACTGTGCTCGTCCTTCGGCTCCTCCACCCAGACGTGCACACCCCCCATCTCTTCCGACATGCCTCGCCTTCCCTCTCCGCAGTCATCCGTCACCACCTCTCCTTCCTTCTTCTCTGTCACCTCCACCCACGACACCAGCGTCATCTCCTGGTGTTCCCATGCGTCGCCCACCAATATGGATCTCCTTCATGCGCGTGTCGGTCCCCACTGCTGCTGTCCTCGAGGCTGTTGCTGTTGCCCCTGCGATTGTTGCTGCTGCTGCTGCCACTGGAATTGTTGCTGCTGCTGCTGCCACTGGAATTGCTGCTACTATTGCCACTGATCGTAGTGCTGCTGTTCCTCATGGTGCCACTGCTGTTGCTGCTCCTCCTCCTTGTCATCGCTTACGCTGATAACCTCCGCCTTTTCATCCCTACTTGGCATCGGTGTTGGCGGCCGTATGGGCTTCCAAGCAGGCGGCGCTGGCACTCCTTCATCCTCGCTGCTAATCACGATGGTGCTGTCCCGCTCTTCGCTCTCCGAACTCTAATCCCTTTTAGGCGACTCGCCGGCTGGGGCTTCGTCGGAGCTCGCCGCACCCTCGTCTAGCCCATCAACGGCGTCGCTCACCTCCTGAGCCTCTTCCTTTCTTGACCACTCGGACGAGGATTCCGGTGCCTCCGATACCAGTGGGGAGGCTAGGAGCTGCAACACAGGCGACTTCGACTATCGTCGCCAACTTCTGAGCCCCATAAACGGCAACCGGCGTCGGCCACCCGTGATCGTGCCCAGCTTTCGCCGCCTAACTCCGAGTGTGCCTCACCTACAAACTTTGGGGTTTATAGGTTGGCTCGGAACGGCTTGGGTTGCTTCCTGCGTTCTTACTTTGCTCATGCTGTTTTCTCGAATGAAATCAGCACGTGTCCCCTACGTTGTCCGAAGCTGTGTTCTTACAGCAGTCGTGCCAGAGTCCTGCTATTCTGCCGACGACTTCGGACTTCGTTCATATTAGTCCGTGCCGATCTCAGTGTCTGGCCATTTTTGCTTTCCCCTCCACTTTCCCCTCCTTTTCAATTCGCCCGTGGCTGTTCGTCGCGCGATATCCCTTAGCGATTTTATCTGATGTTTTGAGCTGCACGTCAGCGATTTTTTTAGCTGCTGTTTTAAGCTGCTCACCTAAACATTTTCTTTCTGTTTGCTCTTATTTTCATCATCCTTTTGATTACTAACCGAGCTGTTTAGCCAACTTATAAGTAGTTTTGGCGCGAATCCTTCTACTGCCTTTGATAGATGGTGCTCTTTGGCCCAAACTCGCCTTCGGCAGCCTAGGTTCTCTTCCTTGCGTGATGAAGTTCGGGGAGTATCTGGTCGACTCTGTGACGCTTGAATTTACGTCCAGCAATAATTCCGGCCATTTTTCAACCCACGTCCTCTGGTCTTTGCAGGCAAACTGCGCTATCATCGTCTTTACTGTTCGATTAGCTCGTTCAGTTGGGTTTTCTTGTGGAGTGTACGGGGCTGTGAATTGCAGCCTGACTCCTAACTCCTCTAGGAATTTTTTCAATACCCTACTGGTGAATTGTACCCCGTTGTCGGTTATAATCACCTTCGGGACCCTAAACCGATCCAATATCCTTTCTCTAAACGCCTTCACGAGTGCTTCAGATGCTGCCTTTCTTATCGGCACCAACTCTATCCATTTCGAAAACCTGTCTATGAACACTAAGAATATTGAGTTTCCGTGCTTTGGGCATACAAAATCGGCGCATACGGTCACCCATGGTTCCTCCGGCACCTGGGTGAGCATTTTCCCCGCCGCTTGCAGTAAATTTAAAATTGGCTATACAGCTCCTCCAACGGGGCCAAGCCAAGCTTCTCACAATCTCTTTACGTGTGTGCCTTAAATTTTTCGCACAAGAGAAAGGGACCTACAACAGTTAAACGCCGAATCCAAACGACAAAGTTTGAGAATTTGCTTTTTCATGGCTAGATTACTTCACAGCTGGCGCCAATAGCTAGTGAAGGTGACCGTATTTGTAAAAGCTATTTTTCTAAAGAAAGAAAAAACCTTTTTTTATTAGATGTTCAGAGGCGGGATAAAACCCACGACCTCCCGCCCAGCAGTCCAGCACACTAACCGCTCGGCAACAGACGTCCGCTTGCAGTTGGCTCGGCTTATATTGTTGACAAGTCTCACATCGGTTCACGAATGCCCCTGTGCATTCCCGGTCATTAGTACCTTGAGGCTATTCCGGCTATCGTCTTTATGCTCCCTGTGTGTCGCTTGTTTTTTTTTTTTTCCCCCTTCTAAAGGTTAAAGGGAACACACAGCTTCCAGGATACGACATCCTCATGGCCTGCTCTATGAGGGATGTGTCGGTATAGTTCCCCTCCTTCCATTAAATAATCCGGATATTTTTGAGGGCTGTTCTTTA
This sequence comes from Lordiphosa stackelbergi, assembly GCA_018904235.1. Taxonomy (NCBI): domain Eukaryota; kingdom Metazoa; phylum Arthropoda; class Insecta; order Diptera; family Drosophilidae; genus Lordiphosa; species Lordiphosa stackelbergi. Next base: position 8,040 of record JAEIFU010003618.1, on the reverse strand, counting down.
TTTTCTCTATCATGTCCCGGACCAAACGGCATAAGGAGATAGCTGCTTGTCGCGTTTTGCTTTTGTCTTCTACGCGTCTGCATACTTCCAATGGTTGTCTCGACATATCGCTGTGTTCGCTTGTCGTCGACTTATTTTTTTTTTTTTCTTTAATTTTTTTTTTTTACACTGTGTCGGTGCTATTGTACTTTACACCAACTCAAGTCGTCTGCACAATATTAATGCACTTTACTTTTTGTAATTTAAATTTGTTAATTGCAAATAAACTTTCTATCGCTTTGTGCATTCTTCGTGAGAGCATTAACCGTTCACCTGCAAGTGGAGTTGTTGTTGGCTGAATTTGCTCTTTGTATCACTCTCGCGATCAATCACACTCAAAGTGCTTTGTAGTGGCCGCTCGTCTCTTAAGCTACCGCGCCTAAGATTACTACGCGTTCTTTGATCTATATTTACTCTTGATCTCTTCTCTTCTGCGAGAACCCACCAATCCAAAACATTTGCTGTAAACATCACGTTATTGCATTTCGTTTTCGTTAGGCTGCCGCGGAAACTTCAAACTTTTTTTTTTTGTTGTTTGTTACACATACAAATATAAATCTAAAAACAATGAGTACTTGCTGCTCTCAATACTGTGTTTTTAATCATAAAATCACGCAGCGCCAGCCTTTTGTTTATTGCTGGCTCTGCGACAATACAGCTCATTCCGGTTGTGCCAATTTTGGGCTTGTCGGGACTCAAATTGCGGGCCTCTTAAAGGAAGACATTGGTCTTATCTGGATTTGCCCAAGCTGCAAGCACCTCGAATCGGAAATGAAGGCGTTCATAAGGCAAACAAACTCGGAATTTCAGTTCCTGTTCTCCGGATTTCAGGAATTACATTCAAGATTTTTGACTGCACAATCTAACTTCAAGAGTCTTAAAGTGCTAAGTGCCTCGCCAAAAAGGAAAAAGACCCAAACTTTCCTTTCTAATAATAGCTTATTAGTTTCAGATCCCACCGCCCTTATGCAATTTAGCCCTGCGGAGGATCATGAACCAGCTTCAACTTCCAGCACCGTGGCTTCTGTTGACCCCCCTGCAACAGTCTCTAGCCGCTCGTCAACTGTCGTGCCTGCCGATGGTCTTTCTCTCACTTCTGGGAATCTCGCTTCAGCTACTTTGGACAATGCATTGGCAATTGAACCCCCTAATCCTGCTTCTGCTACCAGTGCCGTTGCAGGCTCATCTGGTGCTATCACGATCGCGCCGATTAGTGAGCAACTTCCACCATCCAACTGTAACTTGGATAATGCATTGGATAATGCATCTGGAACCGCTGGTAATCTATCTGACGTTATCACGATTAAGCCGCCGAGAGTACTACACCCTCTATCCAACAATGGCTTGACTGGAACATCTGGAAACCCTATATCGGGTGTTGCGCCAAGACAACCAATGCCAATATCTGGCGTCGCTCCCCTAAAAGCCATATTTGTCTCACGTTTAAATCCAAACGCAACCGCAAACGATGTTAAACTCCACCTAAGCCACAGGTTGAACACTTCTGTCACCGAATTCACCGTCACTAAGTTCGTCTTTAAGAAGAAGCGAAGGATGTCTTCTTTTAAGGTTGAAATCTCAGAATCCCTGTTCACTAGAATACTTGAGCCTTCTCTTTGGCCAGAGCATACAATTGTTAGTGAGTACACTGGCAAGTCCAACACCAATACCAATAAGCTCCGTTCATCTGCCTCCAATCTGTCAAAAAACTGACTTCAGCCTTTATCATTCACTATCAGAATGTCCGCAGTCTATTAGGCAAGCTTAATAGATTGTATACTAACAGTGTCTCCTTTGATGCCAATGTTATTGCTTTTTCGGAAACGTGGCTAAATTGTTCTGTGTCTGATAGTGAAGTTTTTCCTAACGACTATGTCGTTCACCGATGTGATCGTTCTACACGTCTTGGCGGTGGCGTTCTTATTGCCGTTAAAGCAACTCATTCTTCCGAAATAATTACATTAGACAATGTTGATAACATTGAATTCGTGTCTATCCGAATAACATTTCACGATTTTAATATTTACGTTTCTTGCTCTTACATTCCTCCTCGATCAGACATCAGTACATATATGCAACATTTATCTGCAATATGTACCATACAATCACATCTTAGAGATAATGACCACTATGTCGTTTTAGGCGATTTTAATCTGCCCAGTCTGGCCTGGATGCCACTAGATGACTCCAATATTTTAATCCCAACGAGTCCGCACGACTTTGTCCATGGTATCATAGATCTTTCTTTGGGTCAAGTTAATTCTATTTATAACAGCAATGGCAAGCTTCTAGATTTAGTATTTGCCTCAGAGTTCTCTAACCCTTGGGTCAGTAGAATCGACCCTCTTTCTACCCCTGAAGATGCCTATCACCCAACTCTTGAGGTAGTGTTGGAGATCTCTACCTCTTTTAGTGACAGCATCTGAGCTTGGCCCTAGATCAAATCGCCTTTTCCGTAAAGCCAACTTTATGGAGCTAAATCAACATCTTTCGCAGGTTGATTGGTCCTTTCTCGATTCTGATGCCAGTCCTTCTGTCAAATTTAACTTGTTTTACCGCTCGCTCAATCTCGCTTTCGACTTGCACGTACCTTGTTCCTCATTATCCGTAGTACATCGCAAGCCACTCTGGTTCACTCGCAGATTGTCTAATCTCAAGAATGTGAAAAACAGACTACATAAAAAATACAAAAGGACTGGGCAACAAGTCGATCATTCCCGATACTTAGCCGCTCAGTCGGACTTTCTCAATCACAATTCAGAATGCTATCAAAACTACCTGTATAGGTGTAAAAACGAATTTAAAAAAAAACCCTAAGCAATTCTTTTCATTTGTGAACTCTAAGCGTAAGACCTCTGCTTTTCCTCCCTCTCTTCGGTATAACACTACCACTGCATGCAACGATGCTGATATATCCAACTTATTCGCTGATTTTTTCCAAACAACATACTCTTCTTATGTTTATAATACTTTAACTCATTACCCTTATTCCATTCCGCACTCAGCGATTTTTATGCCAGTCGTTGATGAAAGCGTTTAGAAAATGCATTAAACACGCAAAAACTGGCATAAATTAGGAATATTCCCTCACCCCGAGAATACGTAACAGACCTTGTGTAATTTGGACTTTTAGAAGCCAAGGGGTTTTTGTAAGTAAATTTATGACCCATTACCACTAGCTTCTACATCTTATTGTCCGATATCTTAGGACTGCTCATGATGATCACCACAGATCAACATACCAGGCCTTATTGAGTCGGTGCAGAAGCAATTTCTCCTGTTCGCCTTACGTGGACTTAACTGGGAACAACACCGTCGCCTGCCATCGTATGTGGACAGACTCCGTCTATTAAGTCTACCGTCCTTGCAAGATCGTAGAATCTGTCATGGAGTTATGTTCCTTCATAAACTAATAAATGGCCATATTGACTCTTGTTTTCTACTGAGCCAAATTAATTTTTCGATCCCACCTAGACCTACAAGACAGTTCCGGCCAATTTTCTTAAATATAAGTAGATCTAATTTCGAATCTCATGACCTGTTTCGAATCATATGCATGTTATATAACGATTTGTACCATTTATTAGCTTGTGAGAGTTCGATGTCGGTAAATGTATTTAATATTTTGTCACACTTATCTTCCCAGCAATTGTAAATCTTTGCCTCCGCCCACTTGATGTGAGTCGGAGCATATCATAAAAAGTTCTCCTAATTTCGGTGGAGGCGAGATTAGGATTAATCTGTTTTCTTCTTTTTCTCTCTTAATTATTATGTTGACAGCTAAATTTGTCAACTCTATTAAATAAAATACAAAATACTTAAATTCAACTTGACCTCGTCTATAAGTTATGTCAAAGTCGTATTGTTGAAGTTCTAGGGCCCATCTGGCTATCCTCCTGGTCAGGACTTTCGATGCTGTTTAAACCACTTGAGTATTTGTCCGCACGCCATTGAAGTGATATCCTTCCAAGTGCTTAGCCTCTCCATTGCTCCATACCATAGCCAGGCTTTCCTTTTCTGTTGCCAAATAATTTCGTTCCGCTGCATTTAGCGTCCTACTCGAGTAGGATATAACCTTTCTCCTTTTTCCTTCCGTTTCTGTGAAGAATCGCACCAATGCCATAATCATCAGCATCGGTTTGTGTGGGGGAACATTTTTAAAAATCAAGGCACGTCAGCACCGGATCGGCGATCAATTTCTCCTTAATCACCTCAAACGACTGTTGATGTTCGCTTCACTTTTTTTTTTAGCAAGGCGTTATGTTAGCACTAATCTGGCACAAATCTCCTATACCAGAAGCCACCTGTAATATCGCCGAAGTTCTTCGTTCATTCGGTGGCTTCAATCCTGCCAACGCCGCTACTTTATCCGTGTCAGTACATATACCCGATGACCCAAAAACTTTAGTGTTCCTCCGGAAAAATTGTCTGCATTTATCCGCAGATTAGCTTCGGTTCCTTCAGATTATCCATGTGCTTTCTAACGTTCGTCCTATCACGACTATGTCATCCTGATAGGCGAATGCATGCGGCATCATTTCCGGCCCAATAACTTTATCCAATGCTCTTTGAAATGTGGCCGACGCGGAGTCCAAATGACATCACTGTCCATTAGAACAGCCCTCTTATTTTGGCTAGTTTAGCCAATTCCTTCTCCTGGAACTCCTTTATTTCCTTTTCTTGATTCTCATTTTCAAAGTGTATTTTAGCTCCTGGCAACTCTACACGCAGACGAACGTACTTTCAAAAGGCTCCAGTGTATCTGTGAAAAAAGCGTACTTATAGCCACAGGAATCAACCAAAGCAACAGGCATACCAAGGAGATAGCCACCAGGAGTTCTCACCCGCATCAAGATATCGGCAATCCGGCTTGCAGTCGATGGCAGAGGTAGGATTGTTGAGCCGCCTTTTATGTGGCAACAACAACAAACTTCCGCGGTGAGATTTTGATCCGACGACTGAACTGCTGATCACGCATTTTGCACGACTAGTGTTGCAAAAACGCAAACTAGAGCTTTAACTCCAGAAAGTTCACCGCAATCCACAACGGTGGCGCTACCTAGTGAAAGAGGTGTACTGAGAAAACGGTTACATTTTAAATTTTTCAAATTGATCACGTACCTAACGTTAAGACTTAAGCCATATTCTGGGGGTCAGTCTAAGCACTCCCCGGCAACAAGCGGTCTAGAAACAACAGCCTCCGAACGTCAGAGATGTCAATCAGGAAATACTCCGATCGGACCTAAAGGAGATTCTGGAAGCAAAGAACGACAATAACCTGAAGGACGTGGCAACAAAATCGGATATGTGTTATTGCCAGTAAAATATGATGCAGTCGAATTAGCGTCGAAAGTAGAGGAGTTAACGGTGGAGAATCAGCAACTCCAAGAAGAGGTGAAAGAATTGAAGGCGGACAGAATATCCGATAATAAAAGAATTTCAGCCTTCAAGACTGCACAAAGCGCAAAAATCTGATAATTAAAGGGCTCACTGTGCAAAGATCCCCGATTGCTGCGGTTCTTGACTTATGTAAGCAGAAATTGAGAATAGCAGAAAGGATCGAGATTGACGCTGCAAAAAAATCTCAGAAAGCGGAGGAAAATGGTTGTCCTAGTGAAACTTTCGTCGGTGAAGCTGCGCAACAACATCTTGCTGGAAGCCAAATCTCCGTTGAAAGGATCTAAATGGTGAACGCAGGGCGCACAAGCGGGTTCTTTAAATCAGAGGTCGTAAAATCGGTCTCTCTCGTGCTTGTTGTCAGAAAACAACCGCTCATTCACTGACACGATGCGTGTTGCGAAAAAACACAAACTTCGTTCTTCTGGCTTGCTCTTCAGCTCGCCAACCGCCGACCGCTTTCTTGGCTGCCTGCCCGGCTCAGTGTTCACTTCGAGACCTTTCGGTCGTAAAACCCGCCAATTGGTCTTTGCGCTTGTATGTATGCATGTGAGTCACGCGTGTGGATAGCTAGGCGTGATGGGCAAAATAAAAGAAATACGGGAGTCGATTTGGGGCGATTTTGTGCAAGCTTATCAAAATGAGTCGAAGTGAATTTGTTCTTTAAATATGATAAAATACGACCATATCAATATGCAACGTATGTGATGCAAAAACTAACTGGGCCACCATGCAACCAATTTAAAGCGGCATTTAAATGCAAAAAGCATAAACACATTGAATCAGTTAAAGATGTTAATTTGATAAACGAAGGGCAAAGATTGTGAAAAAACGAAAAATATCTTATGAGAACAAATGAAGAGACAAATAATTGCATCTCTTTGTAAAAATTGTCACAACTGAAGGCCATTTTTTATACCCGTTACTCGTAGAGTAAAAGGGTATACTAAAGCTGTGCAAATGTATGTAACAGGCAGAAGAATCATTTCCGACCATATAAAGTATATATATTCTTGATCAGCATCAACAGCCGAGTCGATTTAGCCTCCGCTGTCCGTCCGTCCGTCCGTCCGTCCGTCCGTCCGTCTGTATGAACACCTAGATCTCAGAGATGGTAAGAGATAGAGGTTTGACATGTATGGGGCAAATGTTTCTTTTATCTGCACGCAGATCAAGTTTGCTCCAAATTTTGGCCACGCCCTCTCCCGCCCCCGCAATTTGGAAAAAATGTTATATCTCCTACAGTTTTAAAGATAGAGGATTCGTACCTTCTAGAGATAGTTAGTAATTAGCAAACTGTCTCGATTTGCTGAAAGAATGATAAAGATTGGATGAACGGTTCTCGGCTATGAGCAACAAAGTGAACTAAGCTCCTCTTCGCTACCACCCAAAAAAATGTTGCATACTCTTTTGGATGGTCACACTAAGGTACGCGGGAACACTGTAAAACATGTTTTTTCATGAGTAACGGGTATATCGTAGTCGGTTAGAGCCGACTTTAACTTACACTCTCTTATTACTGGATAGCGAAGCGTTTCGCGATATTTTAAACCCAATATACAATGCCTTACAAATGTCTCCAATAACATCCAGGAGCATAATGACCATGTTCGAGGAAAGAGATCGCTATAAAGAGGATATAAAGCTTCTGTTAAGCGGAAGCTTGCGTCGCTCAAAATAGATGTAGCACCAGAATGTGTTGGAGAAAACCATATTGGGTATTAACCTACAAATAATGCAGTTCACATTGTAAAATACTGAGATCAGTGAAAACTCTGAATGGTCCAGTTGTTTGAGTCGCATACTGGGCCTCATAATAAAAACAAAATTTTGAGATTATCAAGGAATACGAAATTGAGGTTGACCAAATTGTGTGTAAGGGTATACACAAAATAATTATAGAAAATTTGTTTGTGATAGCGTCTATCAACCTATATATATATGTATATTAATAACAGTTTTAAAAGCTTAGCATTACCTTTACAATGGCAAAATGGTGGCATGTCATTGAGCTTTTAAATGATGACGCTATACAGGATCTGTTAACTGCTGACGACAAGGGCAACGAGGTTATGGATATGTTAGATTCCATGGCGTTAAATAATGTGCAGCTAGTGATGTGCAGCACACACATTGCAATTGTGTGTATGACGTCAACAAGAAAGACGACATAAGCCAAAAAGTACATGCATGTCAAATATAAAATTATACTAGAAAATATAGGTAGTATTTGTTGGTCTGTTTGTATATATATATGACAATATACTTGATCTATTTCAGACGTACTCTGATCGAGCATCAAAAATCATTCAACTTGGATGTCAACACGCTGAAATTCAACGTATTTGATGTTAGTTAAACTCTTTGAGTTGAGGAGTTTTATTGAGATGGAAAGCACATTTTTCTTAGACGTTGACTGGGACTGGGTTGAGCTGTACCAAAAGCATTTAAGGATGCTTATGCTACAACCCCAAATTCAAGAAGAGCAACTAGCGTATAGTGATTTTTTATTGCATGGATGGAGTTGACTGAAATGTCAAAACACCGAAAACGTTATAACCAAGCAATTATTAGCTAACTCCAAATGCGTGAATCCAAGTTGCT